>JANHGL010023377.1:0-80947 GCA_024611195.1 Ceyx melanurus | reverse complement strand
AATAGGATAATGTTGATGTGTAGTGGCTTTACAAAGTAATGTGTATGTACAAAAAGCAGAAGCAGGTAACAGAGAATAAAATCAGGTTTTCTCTTTTGTCCTTATTACAAAGCCCCCCCCCCCCAAAAAAAAAAACCAACCAAAAAGTTAATAAAATGATCCTGCTGTTCCTGGAGGGTTTAAGTAAAAATATTGTCTCCTAATTCCTAAATCAAACCTCCTGGGTTTCTTTGGACATGACAATCCTGCTACTCTGCTTTGATCAGTTAAGATTTAAAGACAAAAAAAACCAGCATGGCTTTCCCATTTTCTGCAGGAAGTGAACATGCACTTGGAACCACTTCATTCTTCAGGATGTTTTTGCTGCCACTCTGTCCCAGTTTTCTCTTCTTCTAGGCAGCTGGGAGTGGCATTTCAGATTTCAGACACTAGTACTATTACCTTTGTTTGGGATTCTGATTCAGGTGTTGATTGTTATCAATTTACTGGAACAAATGGATCAAGAAAGGAACTGAATTCAAGAAACAAACAAAAATATCCCAAGTTCCACAGATCTAAAATACATCATCCATACAGACATATAATCTAATCCTCACTTTTGAGGACTGCAGTAGCTGGTGGCACAGATGTAACTTTAAATTGTATTTGTTTTCAGAATATTTTTGGCTTTCTTTTATGTGCAATATCTTCTTTCACGAAGTCTTTAGTTTTGATCAATTTGTGTTTATGAAAAGAGAATTGGCTTCTAAATTCAGGATTCCCTTTTTGAAGTAAATTCTTCTGTCTTTTGTGTGTATAGATTACTGTAGAATAAGGCAGCTTTCGCAGGGCAACTCCTACTGAAATGCGTAGGTGTATATGTAAAGAACTGAGAGGGCTTTATGAACCCCTGGTGAATCTATTGCCCACACATTGGTTAAATTTGCAAGATGGCTTTGAAATAGTCTGTCTGAGTAATTATCTGTCTGTTAAAGAACTGCTGTTGTCTATTTCAGTGGCTTTCTGCCATGTTATAATTAATGAATTTTTGTGCTGATTAATTTTTTTCTGTATTCATTAAAATGATACAATCAAGTCATTTCAGGCCAAATACTTAATAAAGTTTTTTGATAGGGAATATAGTCTTTAATTTTCTTGCTGCTGAATAATTACAGAGAAAAATCAAATAGGAGCTTGTTTACATGAAAAATTAAAATAGTTATTTCACTTTAAATTTATGTCCTTTAGTCCTAAATAACTCTCAAAAAGACCTATTTTAGGGACTGGGTTGAAAAACAGAGTCAGGCCTATGTAACTTTGATTATACTCAGGACCTAAAGTAAGTGCATCAGTTTGTTTTACATTATTTTAATGAATTATATTACAAGTGAGGGACTTTTTTTCTAGGCATAGGCTCCCACCCATCTGCAAGTCCATCCCATCAACATTTTTCCACACCATTAACAGACTTCATCGGTCCCATTCTAACATTCTGTGTACGTATCTCTGTATGTGAGAGTATACACAGCACCTCCTATTGCCTCAGATGCCTAATGTTCACTTTGTGTAGCTGACCACTGCTGGATATAGGGCTCCATGCTGGGACAACTAATGAACTTTTCTTGGTCAAGTAGTTGTGGGCTCTGCTTCTCTGGCATAAGGTTTTTCACTACATTTAACACTATACACAAGTTGATGAAAGACTCTGCTATGCTATTTCAAGGTATTTCAAGGATTCATTGGAATACCTTTGCACATTCTTCTTCACTTTAATGCATTTAAATTTCTGTCCTGAATGATTCAAGAGCAACGTCTCAATTCAATTGTATCTTTTCAATTGTTTTAATATATTTGCATCCCCCCCTGAGGTCAAGTTCCAATAACAGGCCAACAGGAGCCTTATGAAATTCAACAAGAACAAATGCAATGCTTTGCCACTGGAAGAAACTCTTGCAGCAAAGCAGGCTGAGGAGCAGCACTGTGGAGGATATCCAGAGAGTGCTGGTGGGCAACGATCAGCACAATCCAGCCCTGGCAGTGATGAAGTCCAACAGTGCCTTGGGCTGTGTCAGCAGGAGCACAGCCAGCAGATCAAGGTGATTATTTCCTGTACTCAGCAACCATTAGACCACAACTAAAGCACTGAATCCAGTCTCCCCAGTACAGAAAAGGCAGTGCTAAACTGGAGCGAGCCTAGAGGAGTGCCACTATGATAGTCAGGGATGGATCATCTGCCCTGTGAGGACAGACTGAGGGACTGGGACTTGTTCACTTGAAGAAGGAATCTCTGAGGGGACCACACAGAAGGTCTCAGTACCTACAAGGTGATTATCCAGGAGATGGAGCATGCTCTGAGCATGGAGTTGGGCTGGAGTCCACCCAAGACCTTTCTGGGCTGAATTATCCCATAATCCTGTATGTGTCAGGAAGGAATTAAACTATGCAAAATATTCCCTTTATTATCAGGGCAATATGAAATGGCACTGATGTCCTTTTACCTCTCAAGACATGTATTGTTGTTTCAAATCTTGCAGGCATGTCATAAAGCTTACCTAAGCAAATCTTGACAATAAGCTGCAAAAATTCCTTTTTTCTTTTTTTTATTCTGAAAGTTATGAAACATGAGCCTAAGATTAAATAATGCTTCTCTAAAAGCAGAATAATTTACAGTACCATTCAATCAGGTAGTTTAAGAGGAAATAAAGCCCTAGTATTGGGTTATGCTAAATATAAAGAGCCAAGCCAAGTCTGAGTGTAACTCTTTAGGGTTTTGATTAAATTACTTGAGATCTGAATGGAATGCAAAAACACTTCTGAGTTTCTCTACCACATACCTAATGTACTGCTGGTCTGGAAAAGGGATTAGAAACTGAAGGACATTTGAAGAATTGTGCCCGAGCAAGAGGTTGACTGTGAAGGAAACTCACAGCATTTCATAGATAATTTCAATTACTGATCTGTCTACAACTAAATGTCTCCTCCAAACATACAGAACACATTGGATATTGAATTAACTATAAGTGTGTTATCTGGCAGCCTTAGATATTTAGACCATTCGTTTCAGGTACAGAACTTAGCACAACAGAGTCAGTGCTTCTTGACTAGGCTTCTGAAGTATTATCACCAGACTAAGAGTTAATTATAAGTTACCAGTATTATTAGGATTCTGCAATACTACTACTAATAATTCTTATCAGATGATCTTTAGATGTCTCTTACCAGAATCTAGCAAGAACTCTGAATCTCAACACCACCAGCTATTGAGAGGGTATGTAATCATCGAACTATATAATTGTAGTATAAAATCACCTCATTACTTTCCCAGCAAAACAATCATTCAATATAAGCTATTGGAAGCAGAGATCCTTTCCTGTTAGCTACTATTAGCATTCTCAGAAAAAATATTAAAACAAATATAAAAGTACCTTAGCCTGAAGTGAGAAAAAAAGTAACAAGAACCAATATTCTCAGGTTCCAGGCATGTCAAAAATAGTTATGCTGCTCAGCAGTCCCAACCCTAACTGCTAATAGGATAAATCTAAAACCTCTCTGTCAATTAATTAACTTATCCTTGCTTCTCAAATTAAGAAATCAAATAAAGATAAACATGTAATTTTCTCTCCTTCCGTGCTTCAGTTCCCAAAAGTGCTGCAAGTACATTTTCTACAAACAGCCTAAAATGATGCAAATTATGCAAAAGGTACAGTAGGTAAATACAGCCAGAGAGAAACCTTTGAAATATTCTGTGTGTTCAAAAGAAGAAAAAGGAAGCGTTGAAGTGCACAGGTGTACAAGAAGAGGTGAAGTCTCTGTCCCTGACAACTATGACCACTAAATTCTGTCTGAAATGATTTCTGCACAGAGAAGGCTGTGAACTGGTTCCTCTTACGTAACTCTGAACTGCTTCCTGTGAGTAACTCTGCTTGTTTTTCCTCTTCAGTGAGGGTGCTCTTTGGATACATGCTGGGGCATAGTACATGTGAGAGTCAAGCATTTTACTTCAGGAGCTGGGAACAAGATAAACAAAAAGTTGCAGCGTGGCACCTTGCTCTTTACCAGTCACATTAACTACTAGCAAGTACTTCATATCCTCCCGTTAATTCTGTACCTAAAACACAAGGATCCTAATTTGGCACAGTGGAGGGGATTTTTTTTTCCAAGAAGCCAGAAAGGAAGATTATAGAAAATGACTTAGCGAGGAAAAGTATTTGCTTAAGAATTAATCGTTATTAAAATAGAAGGGGTTTAAATGTGAAAATCCGGCTGAAGAAAATAAATTCTTAATCTACCTAATTTTGACAAGATATTGATAGATGAAGTAGATTTTTTTTCTCATCAGGGAGCCTATTTGCTATTTCTTCTGCACACAAGAAGCCTTCATCAACCAGTGGTTGTTCTTGAGACATCTCCCTATCACAGAGAGATTGCCTGCTGCCACTTAAACCAACTCTGTCTAACATGCAGAAGATAAATCTGAAGCTGAAACTCCTCTATTTTTCAGTGTATAATAAAGATATAACTAATTCACATCAGCAGCCACTATGTAGAATAGAAATTATTTCCGATTCCTTTAGGAATTCTCTAAGCCTATCAGCCTAGCAAGGTATTTGGACATCCTAGCTTAAAGCATATGAGCTGCTCTAGGATTTCATGTGATTTAGGTAACTTGAGTTCACTTACTGTATCACATTGGTATAAAACTCTAATCCTTCTCTTGCCTCCCTCCAACATTTTTTACTGTGGACAGTAGGTACCATGTTTCCTAACTGGGCACAGAATTGCAACATTAGTTGTGGTTTTCAAAGAAATAACATTAAAAATGGTTTTCAGGAACAGCTTTACCTGCTGCTGCATTTAAAAAGGTGACATACACTATTAATACCTAGTGTAAAATTGTACATGGATTACATATGTGTAGAAGAAATCTTGTTCTCTAGGTAATCGACTATGAGTCGCATCAGATATGTTTTTTTGCAGTGTGGGTGGCCCAAAACCAACAAACCAACGAGGCTGGCTGGCAGATGCCAGCTGCACACTACACTTGATTGCCAGGAGTGCTTTGTGTTTTCCCATCTGGAAACACAACACTTCCATAAGCAGAGTACATGGGTGATGTTCAGGAACCTTCCTATCACATGGTGAGATGATCACTGATCTGCTCACATGATGGAAACACACTCTGTCCTGCAATAGCAAGCAGCTGGACCATCTTCCCAGAAAATCTTACTGGACCTGCCCCATATGAAAGATTCTTGCCAGTGATGCATACATATCCTGATGTAGTTTTTATTCTGCTTTCAGCTGCTACTAAGCCACTGCTTACCATATACAAAGCGTACGTTCATTGGCTTGATCCTGCACTCAAAAGCACATTCTTACCTTAAATCCTTGTTAAGCCATATGGGAATCACTCACATCCTTAGTTCCTTAGGTGAATGAGATCAGGTTATTCACAGATTGGTATAACCAAGCTTTACAGAAATAGGTGTCCGAGTCACCCTTCCCAGCCTTCCTCCTCCACCCACTTCACCACAGAAAAGGATTGCATGTAAATGGATAGGCACCTCTTCCCAGTTCATCAATGGATGTAGCACTTAAGCAGAGTTCAACACAGACCACACACTTCATGCCATTCCCTTAACAAGTGCACACCACTTAATGGGAGAGTTTGAAGGATCAAGTAACTGAATCAAATTTATTAAAGCAAAGGCACAGAAATTCCAATTAATGATGGTTGGCATCACACAAATTGCTCCTTTTCTGAAATGCACGCTAAAAAGTGTCTTCAAAGGAATTATTTGACAGTTTCATTTATACATTTCTATAATTATAGCCCCCAGAGTTATCTCTCAACCTTCTTTATTTCCATTCAAAAAAAAAAATGTAGCTGCAAAGCTGTAGAGCTTTTATATTCTGCAGAGTAATAGCGTTTGCATCTCAGTGTTTGTTTTGACAGAATAAGGATCGGGGTGAGTCTAGTAAACAGTACAAAAGAGACTCGTTTTTTTGTCTATAGAAGGAGAGGAGTTTCCACTTGCTAAAAAGTGACAATTACACATCATATGAATGTATTGACTCTGGATACGCTGTCTTGTATATCTTCCTTGCCAGATATACGTCAGTGCCTGCTTTTTCATGTACATTAAAAAAAAAAAAGCACCCCTTAAAATGTTCACATTTAGCAAAAGAACATAATCCAGCTTCCAAAGCAGTTGGCCATGGTAGCCTAAAGTAAACTGCAAAGCAGAAAATGCTTCAGCATTAAGTCTTTTGTTATTCCATGCATGTGCGCAGTTTAGAGTATGTATTAAGTGCATAACTATTTATTATAGTTTTATAATTGTGCTTTTACCATGTGGTTCAGTGACACAGGGCTCAGAAGCAATCTCAGCTCCTCAGTTTCACGTTTAATGAAATGCACACCAAAATACAATCCTCAGTGTTGAAAGAACTGAGATGTACAGACACTTCTGTCTGACTTTCTGTGCGCTACATAAAATTGCCAAAGTGTATTTACAAGACAGAAAGAGAGCATCTCAAAGGAGCCACTCTCTCACGTCTTGTAGCAACACAGCAGATTTGTTTCAAGTTGAAACCTTCCTCGCTTGATACTTTTTCAAGAACTGTAAATATAAGCAAACAAGTTTAATAATGAGAGATGTTGCCTTCCAAATTCCAGTGGTATCTGTCCTTAGTTGCAGCAATTTCTAACAAAGAAAGAAAAAAAAAAAAGCCTACAACATAACACAAACCATTTGAGCTATTTAGACTGCCATTTTTTAGACTTAGAAATACAGACCTGGAGTAAAGTCAGTCACTTGAATTGTGGAGTTGTCCATTCCAAATATATCTTTTGTAGGTGATCATTGTTGACTTGTCGTCAAGATCTATTTGCCTTCTTCAGTTTCTTTTCTGTCAAAAAATTATTTTTCAGTATTTATCCTGATCCTTTTATGAGCTTTCTGCTTTTGATTGCACTATTGTCTAAATTATTCTCCGAAATTAATCTGGAGGAACCTTAATCTCAAAGTTGCCAATTTTATCTCTTATCACCCTACCAGACAGAGTACATGCTTTCAGACCCATGAAGTCAGATTTCTGAGTTTCTTGTGGCGCATGAAACTGTAAATTCTTAGTGAATCTCTTCACCATCAAGTGGAAAACAGACTAACCCAATCCACTCTGATATGTAGTCAGAGAATAGTGACTGTATGTGCTCACTCAGCTCAGAACTGGTCTTGAAAAGGGAACCTGAAGCACATTAAGCATTTTCCAATCTTTATATCTGAGTCTGACAGTTCATGATTAATGACCAGTCACAAAAGCCCTCTACTTTGCACCTGCAGAATGATAGTGGGCAGGGAGGTGTCCAGGCACCTGGCTGCTGCTGCAGAGGCAGAAATTCCTGCCTTCAAATGCAAGTTATGATTTGCTAAACAGTTAAGTCCCAAAAATACTCAGTGAACAAGAAAAATTATGAGGAAATGCAAGTGGGGACTGTCAAAAAAGATCAATGTAGATCAGGACTCTTGGAATGTGGCATCCATGTGGATGTTTAAAAATGAGATGCTTACATTTGCTGTAAGGCAAACCTGTGCATGGAAATTGCTGTTTGCCAAATACAGAAAATATATCTTCAGCCTTTGCCTCGATTTCTTTTAAATTAATGGACTACATTAAGAAAAAAAAAAAAAGTAGTAAGGTCTTAAGGGCAAAATATGTACACCAAGTCCAGAATGATCTTAAAAATTAAAGATATATCAAAAAAACACACCCAAGAAACAACCAAAACCAAACCACCAAAATCATAGCAAAGTACAGCAACAAAAACCCTCAATTCATTTTGATAAAAATTAGCAACCATGTTGTCTCTTTCCCTGCAAATACATCTGCTCCTCCTGAGAGGGGTCAGTGAAGGAGCCATCCTCTTGACAAGCCAGCTATAGTCTCAAAAGCAGCATACAAATGAATATAACTTCCACAACCTTCTATAAGCATTTTTATAAACAGATTTCTATTTAGGCACTGTCTAGAGAGTGCAAATGATTTCTCTGCAGAGAGATGCTGTGATACTGCTGGACATAGTATCTCCTTTTGCTCTGCAGCCCAAAATCCACTGATTTCACTGGAGGACCCCAGGTATGAAGTAGCAACCAATCCAAAGCACATAACTGTCACTTATTAATTAAACAAAATCCATCTGGTATATTGTCCACTACCCAGAAAAATCTCAAGGGATTTCTGAAGGGCAAATGGGGACACTCTGGGTATTGTAAGGTCTGTTGGGGCAGAAAGAAGACACAAGATGGAGTGTGACAGTGAAGCCATGCAGTAAGGTCACTGCAGGAGGAAATTCTTGGGTCTCATGGGCTCCCATACTTTCTCTTTTACCATATCTTTGCATGATATACAAGCTGCTACCCCCTCTTCTGTGCACACTAGTCAAGCATAGCAAATGGGCCAAGTAACATGTCAAAGTCAGAACACCACAAAAAAAGGCAGGTACAGGTTATTCTCTTTCTTCAATCTGTAAATGCAGACAAAGACTGTGACTCCCTAGGAGACTATTAAATGAGACTATAGCCATTAGTACAGCTTAAATAGACTCCAGGTCTAAGTGCAGGGTAAACAAAAAATACAGGATTGAACCGAAAGAGAGAAAGGAAGAGTTCAGCAGTTCAGGTGCTGTTAGATATGAAGAAAGAGAGCTCAGATAAGGTGCTTCAAAGAGAGCACAGCTCCTGCAGTGCCTTAGCTCTGAGTGGGGAGCAACACATAGTAGCTGGATCTCCTCTCTGGCTATAGCTGACAATATTTATAACAGTTTGCTATACTAATTTCCTGCAGGTCCACCTGGATTTTATCAGCTTATAGGTTTTCCTAAAAAAGATGGTTTACTTTATCTGTTTTACCAACATGATTTGCAGTGAGTGGCTTTGGTTTGATATTGGGACTTCTTACAATCTTATCTTTTCATGCTTCCCCAACTACAGATTCAGTTCTACAACTGAAAAAACAAAAGGAACGCAGCTTGTGGTCTGGTGATTGCAGTGACACAACAGTATTTTTATATAAAACAAAGAAACATTTAAATAATCTTTTCCATTTCGAAAGTTATTCTTTCAGCTCTTGCTTTGTCCAGGAAAGAAAGCTTTTCTATTTACATGAATAAAGTACATACAAGCAGCATGAGCTGCCCATGCTAACTATGGTTTTCACTGACATATGATTACAGAGGGCATTTTCAACCCTTTCCTCCTTAGTTTCTTTAGCAGTCTCTTTCAAGAACAGCACTGACTCTAATACTTCAGTAATGCTTCCTACATTGGGAAGTAGAGTTCCACTCAGTGGTAGAAAATTTATGTGCAATACCATCTGACATATTTATAGTAGCATTTAATTATTTAATCAATTTAATAACAGAATATTTAAGCTAGCATTAAAAAAAAATCACTGGGCATAACCAATTTAGTCTATAAATCAGACATTTTGCTCTTCTATTTTCATTCTTCAATTACATTCTGCAAACTAATCAGCAACACTTGATGGGAATATAGGATGTAGACAGACTATAACAGGTGGAGCAATCAGATCTTGACATGAAAATTAATTTATACGGCCTCTATTACTCTCTCATACACAGCCAAGCAAACAGCCCTGAGTACTGGTAATTTTGATTACAACCAAATGTCATAAAACACATTTCACTATATTCAGGGGGATGATAGCTGTGCTCATTCTTTTATCTTTTTATTTTCTTTGACATTGTCTTTGTAATCTTCAAATATGTTCCTGCTCATTTTTCTTCTTGATTTGTGAACAATTGTCTTGTATCCCAGTATTCATACTAGGTTTCGTTAAAACCACTCTGTTAATTTCCAAATTGAATAGAAAGTATGTCAAAATGTCTAACGACGGTTCTCACGAGGCAAAATAAGACACTTCAGTGCAAAAAAGTAACAATAAAATATTTATAAGAATATTCCATCAAGACTAAATTTCTCTCATCATGTATCCTCATTTCAACCAGCTAAAATTCTTACTTTCAAAAAAAAGTAAGCAATTCTGCCTCTGGGAAACTCTGCTAGCCATTAAGATTACCTTTCTGGGTGGGATGTTGTCTTTCTGAAGCCCCCACACGCTTCCTAGCACTCATCACATGTGTGCTGCTTGGCCCCTCCAGTAGGAGCTGGTTACTTGCCCAGGTACTGGACCTCCTCCAGCAAACACCAAAACTTGGCAGACCCTGGCCTGTAAACAGGGACTGGGAGGGTTCAGGCAGCTCTGAAGAAAGCCTCTCCCAAAGCAAACTGAAATTGAATCTGTTTTTCAGAGAGCTGTTGAAATCAGCATCTGAAAGATGGTGCCAAATACAAGGTTTCTTGTGCTGTGTTAGTTGCTCTTGGGGATCGATGCTTCTTAAGGAGCTGAACTGGGAGTTGAAGGTTTGCCTGGATTACATAAATTTTAGGGATGACTTCAGGAGCAGCATGCACCCTTAGCACCTGCTGTGCACTGGCTACTCAGAAGTTTAACACAGGGAGCTGCAACCAGCTGTTCAGAATGGAATTAGACAGGAATGCTAAAATCTCTATCCTGAATAAAAACTAGGTTTCTCCTTCACACAGCTTCACAACACTGGAGCAGGGCTGCAGCAGAACTCCTGAGATCCTCAGAGGAAAGAACAGACACAAGGTGTACAATTGCAGCCCAGATAAAACAACTGGAAGCCACCTGTGGTATCTAAATCCTACTGTCTCTCATGTCCCTGGCATCCATTCTCAGCTCATCCACACTGTACATCTCCCACCCATGCAGGGACTCTGACAGGAATGCTCGGTGGGACTTTCAGACACCTGGAGCAACAAAATCCTCTGCATCCTGTATTTGAATACTGTCTGGTCCCCTGAATCGCTCAAAACACATTTTGTCTTCAATTTATCATCACTGTAAATGAAAGAAGTACTTACCTTATAATTGGCTGATTGGAGAGCAAAAAGCCACATCAGTCATCAGTTTTTTATTCTGTGTTCCAGCATAGTTTGACAGCATCGTGAGATGCTGGGGCTGCCTTTACTGAGTTTTATCTTTCATTCTTCCTACTTGCCATTAAGAAAAGGAAAATGGGAGGATACTTTAATGCTCTGTGGTTAGAAGGGAAAAAAAGAAAGAAACAGAAGGTGACCAGCACTCCCCTGACACAACAGGAGGAGCAGGAAATAATTCTCAATGGAGCTTGGAAAAGAACAGCTCCTTGCCACAGCTATATGCCTATCCAGTGCCAGCAGAGTAGGGACATGTACCAGAAAAGTTGTGTAAAGGGGTGCGTTCTCTACTCACTGCTATTCCTGTAGATCAGCAAGATGCTCTGCTTTCCTGTTTCTTGAGCCTCCCATTTTAGCTGACACTACTGACATTTCCAAATCAGTCAGACCTACAGAGAGAGCCTGGCTCCTATTCAGCGCCGGTTCCAAGAACTACCTGTGCTGCCGAGCATTGTCTCCCCAGAGGGCACTTCCAGCAGGGCCTTCTCAGCACTGAATGTCACTCTCCCATCATTTGGTGGTCAATAGTTCATAGCACTCCAAAGCATAAAGAGAAGCCCATATGGCTACTGTCGGGGGGGGGGAAATGACAGATTTATCTGGTAATACCATCCAGATCACATCCATCCTCATGGCTATGTTATAATATATGCAGGTTATTTGTTAAGAACTAAACAGCTTTTATAACCACATTTATAATGAGTGTTGGAGCACCTACAGCAGAGAATTGAGGCTGCCTTTTTTTCATTTTATGAGTGTGCAAATGCAAAGGAATACATCTGGAACCTGAATTTACAGCAGATGCAATAAAGGCCTTTTGTTTTCACTTCCAACTTAGCTCAAAAGGGGATGCAGCATAGCCAAGCTAACTTACTGAAATAACTTTTGTGCTTAATTAATAGCAAACAGAACGTCTGGAAGTGATAAATCATCCCGAGCCAGGAATGTAGAGTGAAGCCTGACATGGTGTCTCTGCTTCACACCATTAAGTTTTTGTCACAGCTTTGGGGGTTAGAGACAGAGCATCAGTCTTAGCTTTAAAATAGGAAATATGTCTCATCCTTCACATAGTTTCAGCTTAGCCTTTATATTCAATTGTAGATTACCCTTCTTATGCAGAGAGCTTATTACAGTTTTCATTTTCTCTTGTTTACATTTTCATATCAATTTTTTCCCACCAATCTGCAATTTAGAGGCTGCTGGATGACACTAATGTTAATGGCATATATTACGCTTCTGTTCCACAACAGTGCATGTTTTTTAAAAACATGAAGTGCCCATTTTGCAGATGCTCTGACAGTCTCATACTCTTATCCCTGCCTCCACTCCGTAGTTATACAGAACACTGACTTACCTAAAAAAGGATGTCAAGAAGCCAAAAGTATCTAAATTAATTCCACCCCAGGTCTTCTCTCATAATCTCACTGCTCAGACAGAGAGTGGTTATCTACAGTCCTGTAGATGCAATCAAAGAACATCCAAAGAGCTAAAGAAACATGGGAGAGCAAATGTCAACAAAAGGAATTATTCTCCAATTTTCACTGGGGAAATCTCTGGTTTCAGGATGTCATGGGGGCAGGGGGAGGTTGGGGAGGTATCAAGGGAAGGATTGCGAAGGGGACAAGATCCAGGTAGCATGTGTGTCTGTTGCTTAACATTCAAGCAAGGCCTGGTGGGGAGTGCTGCAGTGTTTTCAAGAGTAAGGAGATTCAGGTCTTCCCTACACAACCCAAGTTGAGCATTTTTCCTAAACAAGCCTGTGAAACCAACCACACAGCTGGCAATCCCACTGCTCTTTATACACCAGAGTGAGGGCTTTTGTCAGGCACACACAAAGATTTCAGAGAGTTTGTAGATTTCAGAAAAAGTCCTCATTTCATGGGATTATTTTTAAACATCCATACGAGGCAAATACAAAGGGTCTACTCCATGCTTGCCACAGACATTAACAAGGACAAAGGTTGATCTGTCAGGCCAGCAAAAACGGGAGAACTGTTGCTGTTCTTACTGCTGAGCAGCAAGATTGGGTCTGCTCACACTGAGAAAGTATTCAAAAGCTGTTCCAAAGAAGATGGATACTCACCTTACTGCGCTTTTCCTGGAAGAGTAACTTCTTGATTTCTCCGGTAGGAACAGTCATAATTGTTGCTCAGGTTTTTTGTTCCTTCAGAAAAATCTGAGTTTCCACATAAACATGTGTAAAAGGGAGTGGGAGGGAGATGTTAGGGACTGTTGTCAATATGGAATACGACAATACTTTTATAAAACTTTTTTTCCATTACAAACTTAAACTCCTAAACACAGTAATAATTTGTATCCAAAACACCAAAATAAAGGGTCTGTTCTTCTGTCCATACCTTGTGTAATTCTTGTCTTACCTTTTCAACATAGACTATATAGATCACTTCTCCCTCATGATGCTCATCAAAATAGGTGGATCCACAAGAAACAGTTTTGGCAAAGGAAAAGGGATTCAGTTTTCCTGCTGATGAATCTGGGAAACAGTTTTCCTTACATCATTTTGCATGTCACTACTAATATGAGTGTACTCTGGCTAATAGTAGTTACTGTCTCTCAGAAACACCGTTTGTTTTAGGGGTTTTTTCCCCCCTCCTGTGAGTAAAACTAGAGGACTACATCAGTTGTCCAGACTGTGATGTATAACACAGTGAGGAAAGGGATGCAGCATGCATGGCCAGAACAAATGGTCTCCAAAGACTTGGTCTCACCTCTCTCTCACGAATGAAAACACAAGATCCCAGTTGTGCTAGCACTGACCAGGTCAAGCAGGAGAAATGCTATTTACTGGTCTAGTGGTTCAGTTGCAGGTTCTTAAAGATGTTGCTTAAAGTATGAACTGCTGCCTACATGCATTCACAGAGGGCTTGACTCTGATTCTCAGTTTTCTTAGTTACATGCAGCTGTGGAGAACCAAACTACTGATTTTGCTGTAGCTTTGCACTAAACTGCCCCATTTCATCTAGGCTCTTTCTCCCTTCTATTTATTTTTCAATTAGCTTTGAGTTTGATAAGGCCCATTAGGGGCAACAATTAAGACAGTCTTATTTTAAGGTTACTCCAGATACAAGTAACTGGCAGGATTTTAGTTCTTTCAAAATGCAATTCAATTCCTTGTATTACTACACTTGAAGAAATGTTTACTGCCCCATATCTTTCCAACCCTCCCTCTTTTTTCTTGTAAAACCAGCAAAGGCAAAGACAGGAAAGTGATACAATATGGTCAGCTCACTGCAGCAAGATATAAACACTTGTGTCCTACCGACAGGGCTATTTTAGGCTTTAATTATATTTGTCCTTACCCATTAGCTGTATACTACTGAAGTGCAACAAAAGTAAGTGATTTATTGCTGACAAATGGCATTTCATGAGCAGTCATTAATTAGCAAAGTAGCACCTGGGTATAGATTGGTGAAGAGCAGCAGTAAATGGAACTTTAATCAGGATCTCCCTCAACCCTCCTCATGCATCCACAGCATTCAGCACATCCCTGCAGCAGCACAGCAACCATCACCAGCATCATCAGTGGTGTAAACGTGGAGTTCAAGAGGTGAGAACAAATAGAAAGTTTAAAAACCTACTACTCTAGGTTCTGTAAAAGGTATATAACAGTGCTTAAAAAAAAAAAAAAGTTAAAGTATAAAAGCAAGAGCATGAGAAGAGAGCTTCCCATGCCTTGGCATGTAACCTTTTTTGTGGACTTTGGTTTGATAAATTTCACTGCCATGAGAATCAATGGAATTAATGATTTGTCAATTCTGCCACAAGGCTAGGACAAACCTGTATTTTATTTTCCAGTCCTAAGAAATGGAAAATCAAACTTTTACAACAACAGAGCTTTGTGATCCCCTCCTAGTTGGTAAATGAGGCATTTATCCACATGACAGATTACAAAGCTGGAGAATGTCATTTATTTGAAAGCACTACCCTTTAAAGGGTTTCAGAGCACTGAGCACTTTGAGTTTGCCTGGTGATTTCTGTGTATTTCTGTAGTGCAAGCACCCTTCTTAGGAGCTGCATTTACCAGAGACATGTGAAACTTTTGCTGGTTTCAGCATAGGCTTATTATGTATTCAAGATACATTTGCAGATACCTAAGGCTGCTGGCTATTAAACCAGAAGAGTATAAAAATCAAATTCCCTTTTGAAAGTTACTGTTATTTTTCTCAGCTGGAACATCAATTTAACATTTTAGGGGAACTGCTTTCTGTTTAAAATGATGCTGTGAAGAGAAATTTCCACTCGTAGGTGACTGAGAGCAATTTATTCATCCTGTCATAGCTATGCTAAATTCTATCACAGATAAAGAGTTAGTAGACAGCACATCCAGGAGACCCCCTTCCTAGAATGGCCCTACACTCTCTGCAGGAACATATCTGAAACATTCTACCAGCTTTACTTGGGAAGATTTGAGAGACAACTTATCACATAGGAAATCTTGGGAAGATTTTTGATAGGAGTCATGAGGAGCAGGCATTGCTTATAGAAGAAACGACAGGATCCGCTAAAACAACAAAACCAGGAGAGAGCTCTTAATTTAAGTAGGGACTTACAGTGATTACTGCCCTGACCCTACTTGTAGGTGCTACAGTGTTATTCTGGACTCACAGGGGAGAGCAAAAATTATTTACAGTTGCAACCACATACCAAGTCTACAGGGAAAGAGATCCTCTGTTATTTGGGAATTCACACTTGTAAATGTTAAGGCTGTAAATGTAAGATGAGGGTTCCAAAGCAGACAGAAGTGAAAACTGAGCTTGCAATAAGCACTGGCTTACAGGTTTTGGCAAAGGCAACCCCAGGTGCAGTTTGGAGAATGCCCAGGCCAGTCTGACAAGGAGGATCAGGAAAAGGCAGAGGTGGTGAGGTCTAGCTCCATTAACTAGATAAATACAGATCCATAGAAAAGTTTAGCATTCACCATGAGATGTGGCCAAGCCTGGGGGTCTCAGGGGATCGATGAGCAAATGCAAAACCCTTTACACTCAGGCAGCCAGTTAAGTTCTTGTTCTAAATATTGCTGTCAGCTGACTCAAGCCCTTCATTTGCCTTCTGAGACTGAGGTTGTTTTGAATTCATCTTTACAAACAGCTGCAATGTCATGGCTGCAGACCCTGCATGGTAAGTGTAAGACTGAGGCAAACCATTTAAGAAACATAAAGACACTTCACCTTCTATGGTGGATAATGAAGAATAAAGGTGAAGTTTCTACAGCCAGGCATGGATTCAATTTGGGCTTCCTTGCACTGTTACCTTTCTTTTCTAAACTGTGCTGCTGTACAATTCCTCTTTTACAGATAAAAAGAACAGGCCTCCATTGCTATCTCTCCAGTATTCCCTAGAAAAGCCACAGGCAGGTAGAAAGCACTGGTAAGGAACTATCCAAGATTTTTATTTAAAACAAACTTACTGAAGATTGAAATTTAATTACTATACATGCTGCAATGATTCATCTAATGGCTACAATTTACTTCTACACAATAAAAAAAAAAATACTCAATTTCTTGTGTATTATCAACTTTTTAAAATATATAGCATGTAAGAAAAATATACCTTTTCCTCCATCATGACGATCTATCCTGTGAAAGCCTGGGGAGTGTTATCATTGAAGTTCCACATTAAATGAAAAGTGTACTGTCCTTTGATATAGCCTGAGACACATTTAGGACATCAATAACAGAAGACATCATTAATCTTGACTCTAAAATGGCCCAGGAGTACTATCAAGTCACTAATTCTTTAGACAAAGTAATAAACAATATAGAGTTTAGTAGACATCACAATAGATCAGTTCTAAAATTGTACTAAAATCTTAGCTAACAGCTAAGTTTAAACCTCTGTGTTTTCTGAGGACATAGAGCAGCCTTTGCATATTAGTAAGAAATACAATATATACTCACATATATTACAAAGTCCGTTACTTTATGAATCCATCATTTAAACTCATCCTTAGAATAACTCTAAGAATATTTACACCATGCAGACAAACAGATAAATTTCCAGACCTTTTAGAGGTGACAATTGACTGATTGCTTCTAGTTTGCATGGTCTTCTAATCCATGCTGCTAAATTGTGTTCTATGTTTTATGTATTTCTGTATCACAAGAACCAAAAGACATTTTATAAAATAAAGACAGGAGAAATTCAGCACCTCAACCTGTAATTGATGCTAAGTCTATGTTTCAGTTTAAAACATATTATTCTATACATATGTAAGACTGTTGCTTTAACATCATCTCTATACGAGACTCAGATAAGATATGATGTGGGCACCACCATGTTTGCTGCAGCATTGCTTTTTCTGCTTCTAGAATCACAGAAGACAGGATGCAGGACTGTAAGTCTGCGCCAATGCTCTTATGATCATCCAAAAATCATTAAATGTTTCCACAAGCACACTGGATAATCGTGTCAAACTAGTCTTCAAATACGTGCACGTGCTAAGCCACGAACTTCCTCATATTCTGCCCTGATTGGTTGTGAGCCTGTTCTCACATTTAATGATCTACCAGAGAAGTTCAGGGCAGCTCCTGCTCCTATTGCAAACATCACATGTGACCTTCGGGAACTCATTTACTCTGTCCGAGCTTCCGATTCTCTTTGTGAGACTGAACAGAGCATCCCACACCAACACCTGGAGACCACAGTCACTACAGTGCTGCGTATATTGTGAATATAAACGAGAAACAGGGAATGGGTAGATTTTAGTGTGAGTTTGTATGTAGTTTCTGTTAACTGAATTGTCCATTGCCCAAAAAAAGATTTTAATAAAATCTACTAGAACTGAGAGTTTTAGGTAAAGTAGGACATTCAGAAATTATCACCTGGATTTTTCTTCTTCAACAGAAAGCAATTATGATTTTCAGATTCAATGCATCAGTGTCTAATCAAATATGGTAAGATTTCAACCTGTGCATTATAATATCCAATTTCTTTCTTGGCTACACACAGTATTGCTGCATTAAAGGTCATTGTTGTGATGGTGTAACTGAGCTGCAGCAGCACTTGCCTCATGTTTGGAGGTGCCTCTAGCAAGAGCCCTGAATGCTGCCTCAATTTAGGATTTCTTTGCACTTTAGGGTCTGTGGTTTTGTCAAGAAATGTACTTGGGCAGCCTTAATTCCTAGGTAAAACTGTGTGCACTGCTTGTCTCTCTGCAGCAGTTAGATCACAGATGAGGTTACACGTGACCCAGCTCTCCGTCTGCATGACTCCTGAAGGCATCAGTGCACAGAGGGATTGCTTCGCAGAAAAACAAACGAAATTAAAAGAAAAGCTGCCAATATCTGAACATGGCACTTACCTAAGAACATGAGCCGTGGCAGCCATACTCCTGAAGTTGCTGATAATAAGTATAAACAGTCAAAGACAAATAGGTCTGTAAAAGCCACAAATGGCTTTAAAGGACAACTCACACATCTTTGCTGAAAAACTGGGCCAAACTCCTTGTACTCCTCAGACATGTCTCCCTGCACCTTGCAGAGGATTAAGTGATGTATTAGCTCTGTACTCACCGTGTCTTGCACATGGTGAACTCTGCCCAAGCTCAAGCCAGAAGTCACAGCATGTGAAGAAGGAGACTGAAAATGTGGAACAGGATGAAATCACAGTATGTGCAAAAATTGTGCCTAGAGTTCTGCTTCTGACACATTCCACGTCCCTATGTCTGAGCTAAGGATGGCAAATTTCAAAGGGAAAAGTATGGCTACTATGAAATTAAATCAGAGTAAACTCTAAAGAAAGGAAATATGAGACCAGTGCTGGAAGATTATAGATATATCTATTTTATTTCCCTCATGGAAAGCTGTATTCCCTGAACACAAACAACTTGCAGGCAGCTGATTTGGATTATAGAGAGATCTCATGGGTATAGGTATTGTTCCTTGTCTTTATTTTTGATGTTTATATCCTTATTTTCTCCTCTGATATAGGAACTAATGTTCTGAGAAGCCAGATTTGCCACTAAGGGTCTATATTTTTGCTGGTCATATCCTAAGAAACTAGCATATATTCTCCCAGTCTCCTATCTACGAGTGATTGAGTATGTGGTGTTATTCAACGGTCCATTTTGTTTTTTTCTTGTTTGCCTATTTTTATGACATTGTTTTGTTAACAGAAAAAAAAGGATACCACGATGCCCCCAGTAAATCATCTGTTACCATTTACATATACATAGTATAGCTGCAAATATGTCTTCCTTTCCCTTCTGAGTTTCAGATTTTATCTTCATACAGCATCTGTACATTCTGAATTCAAGACAGAACATGACCTTTATTTTCTAAGTCTGCTGTGACCTCTGGGATAGAACCAATAGCCTATGTTTTTTCCATTCAAGTAAATTCAGATATTAATTGAACGGGATGCAGCAATTGGTTGACTGAAGTGAAAACACAAAGCTCTCAGACTCATTTTGTGAAGTTACAAATGAAAAAAAGTAGGGGGGGATTTTTATTTTTTTTTTAAATCACATCATCTACTGCTAAATCCAGAGCTGCACTAACTGCACTCAACCAAATATGTGCAATTCATAGATTGGATTCCAGGTTTAGAAATTTCCAGATCCACCAGACATGACAGTCTATCTGGAAGCTCTCAGCAATACTCCACCAAAAAAAAAAAAAAAAGCAAACAACATGACAGATGCTCATCAGAAGAGTTACAAAACTTTCTGGCAAATCCCTGACAATTTCAAAACAGATGCTAAAGTCCCTGATTTAACTCACTCTGAATTAAAAGACCGAGGACATAATAAAACTGGATCAGGTGGATATTTTAAAGTATAAATCATAAAATCGTATGTTAAAGTTCTGTTTTCCCAGTGATAAGAGAATAGGAAAATACAATAACGGATAAATGGGCTGCGTGGGAAGAAGATACGGCACAATGTAGCCAGCTCCCCATAGATGGTAAAAATGAAGGGCATCAAATTTAAAGGAGAGGCAGCAGAAAATACATCTTAGAGGATTTAAATGGCACAGTCTAGAGACCATTTCATTAGTGGTTTTGAATTATCCACAGTTTCTTTTGCCAAAGTTTGTGACTAAAATAAATCAAAATAAATTACAAAACCATTATTAAAACATTTCAGCTGCTGAAAACCGCT
The DNA here is from genome assembly GCA_024611195.1 of Ceyx melanurus. NCBI lineage: Eukaryota > Metazoa > Chordata > Aves > Coraciiformes > Alcedinidae > Ceyx > Ceyx melanurus. Next base: position 60,802 of record JANHGL010023377.1, on the reverse strand, counting down.
TTTCCAGGGTGTCTTTTTTTATTTTGTTAGACCATAAATATGTCAATACAATTTCATTAAAGGCATAATGAAAGACATTACCAGCAACGGCGGGAAATGGGTTCATTTGACAATTTGCAAAACGAGAACTGTCAGTATTCCTCTAGCTTTCCCTAATGCCACTTCAGGCTTTGGATTCCTTCCTCAGGGAAAAAAAAAAAGCAGATAGAATGAACAAATGGCTTCTCCTACAGCAATGTGAGAAGTCTATTAAATGGCTCTGTTACTATGTTTTCTAGGAACAGGCATTTGACACAGGGGAAGGTGCTGACCTCTTCAGAACTAAAATGAGTAGAATTCAGGCTGGAAACAGGTCCCAGTTCCTACCTCCTTCCTAAGCATTCCTACCTCTCATTTCCTAAACATACTCCTCCTCCCCACTTCCACCACATCCTGAGGGGGAACCAGCCTAGGATATTAAACCACATGGACTGAAGCTACATTATGGATGTATTTTTTACTACCAACAGAAAGAAAGAAGAAAATAGAAGAACACATATTAATTCATAATTCCCTTAGGAGAAATAGCTCTAGTCCCAGCCTCCCCCTTATATACTATTACTTCAGTGGTTGCCATCATTAAAGAATATTCCCCATGTAAACAGGGAAGTCTATATTTCATCAATATTGAAAAAAAAAAAACAACCCCACATTTTGGCTTTGGTTTAGTTGGATTCTTCTGCCCTCTTCTAACCTAAACAAAAGCAAGCAAGAGAACAGCAAGCAAACAAATCATTCTTCTGCTACCTTTTACACTACACATTTTAATCTTGCAATCACTAAATTTTTGAAACCTGCCACATCATTAAATACTGCAAAAAGCCATATAGAACAAAAATACTGCATCACTGCAGATACATAGCTCAAGCACAAGCTCATGAAGGAAAACATTTTTATAGCATTCCCTGAAAAAAAATACACATAATTGGACAGCCTCTGCAGTGGGGCTGCCTCTCTCTCCCTGCTGGGACTGAACAAACCTCATCCACCAAGGAATTACTCAATACACGGCAGTGGGACTGGCAATAGTCTTTCCCTGCACCATTAAGACCGAGATTGGACAAAGCCCTCATGTTGACACATCTTCACTTTGACCTCCTGCAGACTGTAGGCAGGCAGCTTTTGTGTTGGAATTCATTCATAGAAAGCTCACTTTGGGATGGTTTAGGCTTTTTTTTTTAATGAAAGTTTTCTATTATGACTTACTATGAAATAGATAGGAATTGCCCCAGTGCTGGTCAGATTGTTAAGGAATTGACTGTTCTTTCTCTATGACCTTAAAAGTGGACCTATTTTTGAGAGATTTTCTGGCTACATGCAGGCTGGATATTAAATGATATTAGAGAGCCTGCCTGAAGTGTCAGGAAAGAGGGAACATGAGCACTTAGATTTTGTGAAATCTTGAGAGGAGCTTCAGAAATGTTTGAATGTACTGTCAAAACAAAGACTAGTCAAAAAATACCACCCTCTGCAGCCCAAAATGTGCCAGTTGACACATCTCAAGCTTTTCCTTAATCCAGCACAGCCCTCTGAGATCAGTCATCCTGACTGCTGGCACACCTGCCCCAGGCTGGAAATGCTGGAAGCTGTGTGGTCCCTCAGCTGGAGCCAATCTGCTGGTAGATCCCCCCCAGAGTTCCATTTGATGGCAGGCAGCAGCAGCAGCTCGGGGAAATTGGCATCACTGCCCATTCTTGCTGGAGGTGGCAGTAAAAGTGACAAGACCATCAGTCTCACCAAGCTGAAATGTCCCATCATGGGAGCTTGTTATTTGGCAGAAATTCCAAAAATCAGAAAAATGCTTCTACCACCAAATACCATTGAGATCAAACCCAGAGGGGGGGAAGGAGAGGTTATTTCATATTATGGAAGCTTTTCTTGTAGGCCAGTTCTTCTGGAGGGTAACAAATAACTCTACAGTACCTGTGGTTAAGCAACATGCCCTTCTCCTGGTCCTAAGTCTGACAAACCATCTTTCAGTTCCATCTTGCTTCCCTCCTCCAAGGGCTCAAGAGTTTTCCAGAGTTTTTTTCAATCAGTTTTGGCTCTTCCAAATTAGTTTGGACACTATGCATTTCCATTAAACAAAGCTTCCAAAAATGTGCTTCAAAAACTTCTGACTGAACACTGCAATGAGTAAAACCAGTTGGGAGGAGTGACAGATAATCTACTTAGGGAATTTGTCCTGCAAAGACAATAAATAGAAGGTTCTTAGATACTTTTGCACTGCATAATCAGTTTGTATTGTTAGTATCCCCAGACAGTGGTATGTGTACAGAGGGTGCTCCAGTTGGGATCATTACTCCTCACCTGCAACAGCTGCAGCAGCATCTTTCTGACACCGGTTTCCCACAAGAGACCCAGAGGGAAGAACAGCAGTAGATTACAAAATTGCTGTGAGCATAAAGTTGCTGTCCCAGAGTCTGACCTCCACAAGCAAGAGCTCCCTCCCCAGGCCCTGAAGGTACAATTAATAAATTCAAGTCTCTGTCCTGCCAGTGAGTACACTCTCCTGGAAACAGGGACACGGATCCTACTCCATCTCTAGGGACCATCCACAGATTTACATTAAACAATCATTGGGTAAGACATGGAAACAGCCAGTGTGTAGAAGGACAAGTGCTGCCAGAATTGAATTCCCAGCTGTCCTCTCTCTTCCTGTGCATCTCCCTCCTGTCTTGCAGAGTAACCAGAATCTCCCTGCTGCTCCCTCCCTATTGCAGCAGCAGCTTTGAGCCCCCACCTCCATGGGGCTCTCTCCAGTGCCCTCCCCAGGAAGGTCTCTCCTGCTATCATACCTCCCCTTGTTGGGCTCCTCCAGAAGCAGGAGGCGGCTCTCACAATGATATGTGCATGCCGATTCCATAGGAAAAGTATCTATATGCTATAGATTACCAAGCAGAAACTCTAACTGCATCAGAAGCAAAGCTTTGGAGGTTTTTGGCATTGCAAGATCCCACGCTAACTGAAAAGTAAAGAATGGGTAGGAGCAGGGTTCAAGTCTTGCACCAATGCAGCAAAACAAAACCTCCACAAAAATATTCCAGGTTCTATTCATCTACCTACATTTGATAACTACTCCCACTTCATGCCATTTGAACCATGTCTGTTTTCATAAGAGAGCTCCCATCTTCCACATCAATACATTTAATTCTTTAGCATCTTAGTGTCAGAAATGACATTGAGACTGTTACAAACACATCAGTAAAACATATGCCTGTTATGTAAATTTATATGAATGCAGTGGAACTTAGAGTTGTCCCATTATGTTAATACCATTGAAAAAACACTTCTGTATGTAAAGTTATCTATATGTATAGATGTGCACATGTAGCTATATTGATATAGTAAGTGTATGTGTGAAACCCAGCCCACTGCTGTCAGTAACAAAACTCTGTGGGTCCAAAACTATATAGAACTTCATCTCATATAAAAAAAAAAATAGACTTACAGGTATTCTAGCTGAGATTCTGAAGGTGACCAGGAATGAGCATCCAAATTCCTTATATCATTTCAAAAGCCTTTGAAAATATTTGTGTAGTCAACTTCATTGATTGGTTGTCATGCATAACAGCAGGTTGGTGTCAAATTATTGTTTATTAGCTGCAAATAATTTCATGTGCACATTTGTAAGAACTTTATGAATGTATTTTCCCCAAGAAGCACAGCTGTAGGTGCAAATGTACATATCCCATCCTGACAATTCAGTCCTTATCTTGTACCTGTTATTTGCTCCCTAAACAAACAGAAAATAATTAAAAAGCCTTTTCCCAGACTTCCCCTTGAGCAATATCCAAAATATACTATTGGTTTTATCCCTGATGAAATCTTGAAATAAAACAAGCAAACCCCTCAGATGAACTCCTCAGGCCTGAGCAGATTTAGTTTAATTTGCCACAGTCCTTTGTGGAGCTGCTGTTCCAGGGAAAGCAGCAGGTCTTGATCTTGGGCTCTAACAGATGGCCCCAACAATATGACAGTAATAGCATCTGACATGTGTTGTTTCAATGATCTCTCTAACTCGGAGAAGTATGCAAGCGTTACATACCGTGTGCTGCTTCAGATTGTTATTTTTGGCATGCTTCTGCTGGCATATGTTATGATGAACCATTCACAACATCTTACATTTCCAACACAAAATAAAAGGGGAAAAAAAAAAAACAGAGTAGGTCCATAAGCCTATCATTTAACCTCGTTCCCAAGGTAACATTTCATTTCCATATGGGTCAGCTACACAGAAACCAAACCCCAAACTGTACTTTGAGGGATTAGCTGTATTGCAAGAAGTGGAGTCCTGGGGATGGTAGAGAGACAAGTTGACGGAAATATTTATGGCCCAGCTTTTGGAGTGTTTCACAGTGACACATAACCAGAGTTTTCTACAATATGCATTAGCCAGTGGCAATCTACAATCTGAATAGCACCTGGTGATTAGGGAGCTGTGAGGAGGGGAATCAGGAGGCAACGAGTGCCCTGTGAGGTGGAGTTTTCCTGCTAATTACAGGGATAATGAACACATCCCCTTTCAAGCTCAGGGGATTTTCTTAAGGAATTTATTATTTTACTCACTGCCAGGTTTAACAAAATAGGAGTTTGGGCAATTAAATACTTTCAACTACAAGCAGCAAAATCTAGCTAAAGCAGAAACATCAATGATTTTCACTGAGTGCAAGTCATCGAAATGTCTTAGCATCATAAACCATTCTTTATTGCTTTTTTCATAAAGAACTTGCTGCCAAACAGAGGCCAGACAGCAACAGGAAGACCCATCTCAGCTGCTTCCTCCTCAATTTGCAGTTACACTCCCTATTTTTGCCCTTAAAAGCTTACCTAGCTCCTCATAAAATTATTTTTATTAGTACATGGGTTATTTATTCAGCCAATGAAGGACAGGCTCCAGCAGCTCTCTTCCCTCTATCTATCAAGGTCCTTACCTCTCCTTGACTTCAGCTCATGCCTTTTCCTCTGGTTTGGTTCAGCCTTGCTCAGCTCCCAGGTCCCATCTCCCCTTCACAGTCCTATGCCTCTTTAACCACCTCGACCTTAAGGGACTCTTAAGCAGAGAGGTGCAAAAAAGCTACAGCACAGAGACATAGGTGAAAAAAAAATGTGGTTGTCAAGTTTAAAAGAAGAAAGCCAAACATTTAGCACCATAGCCTTGAAATTTCCTCTATGTGAAGAGGAGCATTGTGTGCATTTATAACAAAGGTACCTAAGCTCAGTCACACAAAGCTACAGTATTCAAACCAGAAGCATTAAGGAAGAGACATTTCAGGAGTCATAGCCCCCAAAGGTGGCCAGTTCTTTCTCATTCTGGCTACAGATCATGAGATGGGTTTAGAAAAAAATGGAAACTAGAAATTGAGAGTCCCATTCAAGTTACATGGAGAAGAGCTTTTGACTACAGCCTATTGAAAACCCACTGGGAAAAGGAAAGGGGAAAAGCAGGGAAGAGTAGGGAAGGGGAGCTCTTCTGCAGAAGTAGTTGAGCAGAGAAGGAGCCACTGTGGTGGAGACTAGGCCAAATGTAGAATAGTGCTCTTTGGAAACAGAGCAAACAGAGGACAAGTTGAACCTCCATGGATCTGCTGGGATGTTCATGCCAATGCCAACACCCCAGTTAACAGTGCTCAGGATATTTAGACGCGCGCATTTGTACCACTCTCCATGATGGCTCAAACTACTACAGCAGAAAGAGTGGGGCAAGACTGAAGGACAAGAGGCAACCACAGCCTGCCTTGCAGGAGGAATAGCCTCAGCTAGCTTTGGGGAAATATTTTCACCTTTGTCAACAGAGGAATACATGAGGGGCTGTCCTCAGAGGAGGTTGTGACGGGCGAGCTGGCCAGAGCTCCAGCTGCCATTTGCTCTGCAGGCACCAGTGGGGCTCAATCCATCACCCACATGCAGCAGACAGCTGATGCTGCCTTCTTCCTTGCTGTATCATTGCTCTTCTTTCCTGTGCTTTTTCCTCCCTGCATGCCCCAGCATGCCCCTTCCAAACCTTCAGATAAAGCACTCAGCAATAAAGCAAGTGGCACTGACATTGAGTGAAACCAAGGAGTGTGAAGCTAGCACTTCACCAAGACGAATGGAGTGGAAAGGCTCATGCTTTTCTGTTAAGGCTGTCTGCAGGCTTGAAAGATAACATTACATTAATTAGACTGTGGGAAGTTTTTTCTTGGTAAACAAAATGGTTAGAAATTTACTTGATTTAAAAGAAGCTTAGATTTGGTACTCTATGACACAGTCATACCAGTCTTGTTACCTCATGAAATAGCTGAGTCTTGGTCACAGGATAGTTGTTTTACAAGCAATTACAAAGAAAAACTGTCATTTCTCCCTAAACAATAGGAACTTGCTAGACAGCTCCAATCTATGCTCTCGTTGCTACTGTTCATTACTCATTTAAGACAGTTCTAGATTGAGAATTATCTTTGTAGAAAATAGCACAACCAGGTTCCATATTTACAACTTTTCCAGAGAGCTCCAGATCAACTTACCTTGTTAAAAGTAGAAAGAACATTATTTCTTTTTTCCCTCAGATGACTTGTCCTCCAAATTCAACATGTAAGTTAAAATCATTTAAAAAAAAAAAAAAACAACAGCAAACAAAACCAACCAAACAAACAAACAAACAAAAAAAACCCCACCTGTAGTTTTGGTTTTCTAGTGTCTCAGGAATCTGCCCTCTCCAGCTGATTCACAGAGCCAGAGGACTCAGCAGAGATAGCCCATGGATTGATGACTGGGATATTGAGTGCAGATAAGAGGTGCTGGGCTCTTTTCTTTCAGGCAGAAGACCTCTTATACCTTTGGTCAGCTCTGCTTCCAGCTGGCTATTGTGTTTTGGAGGAGGTGGGAGGGGACTCTCTCTGCCTGAGTTTCAAAAGGGAAGGATCACACACTCCTAATTTTGTTAAATTAGTCCTCCTGGTTCCAATCAGCTCGTTCACAACTTTCAGGAGATTTGCTCAGGGTAATGCCTGATTGGAAATCATATCCAGACTTGGGCAGTCACCTAGACCTGACAATAGCATTTCTGGGTGTTTACAGAGATTTTGGCACAGGGGATTGCCAGATTTATGCCTTGTGGTATTCATACTGGAGAATTCAAATACCCCTAGAGTGTAAGTGGGAAAGGAGCTGATGTTCTCTGTTCTGTTTGACTTGGGTGTCTACACTTTGCATAAATTTCATTTTCACACCCTCTATTTTGGCAACTGATGCTTAAATTCAGGAAAAGACCTGTTGAAGACACAGATATTCTCCTACCAACTGACTACCACTTTAATTGACTCCTACCTGAACAGAAAATTGACAGCCTGATGTCAAGCCTGATGTCAGTGGTGGTGACATTAAGGTTGACAGTAAGTGCCTCTTCATTCCATAATGAGGCTGATACTATATTTGGTGCCTGGTGAAAGCTGGAGAACAGGCAAGATTGGGTTGGTGGAAGATGAAAATGTTACTGGGAGAAGCAATCAAGGATGATTATAAACCACTTTTGGATAGAAGAAGCATTACTTTGGTCTGCAACCAAAAGGCCTAGTTAGATGCCCAGCCAACAACTGACAGTCACATAGCTGCATTACCGGCATGGGGTCTTTCAATTCCAGGTGGTCAGGAGCTTGCAAAATTACTGTCCATTACATTTATTATGTCCTGATTATTCTATTTACAACATATTTTCCCCAGGGAGTCCCCTGGAGCTCCCCAAAGGAGCTACTGCAGAATCACTGAATGCAGCAGTTGTACTGTGTAGGCTCCTACTGTAAGCACATGCCTTGGGCACTCAAGAATCTGCGCTGGCAAGCTGTTAGTTTTCACCTATAATTACCAAAATGGCTGGGGATCTGCCTATCTGTGAGACACTTCTCTCCCCAGGTGATCAGACTGTCACAGTGGCACTCAGCGGATGCGCTCAAGCTGTCGCTTTGCCAATTTAAGAAAGAGCAGAACCTGCTTTCAGTTATTTTTTTTTCTGAAGAGGGCTTCAAGCTTTGAGATATTTTCCCTTAGTTTGAACAGAAATGTAAAATTCCCTGGACTCACTTGGCTTTTACAAGTACCCCATAAAGTTGAATAAATATTTTGCAGTGATGATAGCAGTGGTAAAGATGGGGAGTGCAATCAGTATGTGTGAGTTGGACTGATTATTGTTTATCTACATTTCACTACTCAGTACTCAGTCTGTAAATCAAATGGACACCACTGGATTATGCATCCAAATTAGCAAAAATGAAGGACAGTATCTTTTTTGAGAACTTTAAGGAGGCGGGGGAGGGGGAAGGGACACAGGTCACTGACAGAAACAAATCCAATTAATGGTAAGGCTTGTGCAGGCAAAGAGATTTTACATTTCAAAGTAAGACATGAGAGCCCTTCTCATTTTCATTAACAAAAGAACTCACGACCTACTATTTCCAAACAATCCGCCCACGGTGTTCAGATCAAACACCCAAACTATCAACACTGTGGGAACAAAAAAACTTAGCTTGAGCTTAATTTGGTTCCTTGTCTTCCTTTGTAAGACACCACACATCTTGGTCTGCTATTCGTTTTGCTTACAACTCTACCTGATTTACATTCACATGCCAATATTCTTGCTATCAAATTTGCTCACACCATTTCCTTATAGACCCCAAGAGCTGAGCACAGAAAGTTAATGTTGGTAGTTTAATGCCTCAAGACAGAGAATAAAAAGCTGTTCTCCTGGCATAAAATTAACCCCAGCTTGCTTGAATATATATGTATATAGCATGGGGTAAGTCCCTTGATCCTTACCAGACAGATGAAACATGGCCACATGTAGAGACATTGAGATCAACATGAATTTACATACAACTGTGTGAACAATACAGACCTGTGTGGAAGAGTGGGCTGTATGAGGGGTTACAAGCACACACACTACCCATAAGCAATCACTCTTTGGTAGAATAGTCACATTTTTTCCATGTGATGGATGAACAGCAGATTAACTGGAAGTGTTTTGATGCTAATTTTAAAGCAGATCCTTGAAATTAGGTAAAATCTAGATAATGGGGTCAAAGTGATTAAGGATATGAACTTACTGACCCCACATAATAATTATCTCAATCTTTACCCCATTCATAAAGCCATATCTTTGGTGTATGTCCTACTTCACCACCTCCAGAAGCTCAGGAGAATGAGGGCTCATCTGTGGCTCTCTGGAAGTTTCCCTAAATCAACAGATTTCCAGCACCTACCACAGGTGTAAAACCCAGCCTCTCCTTCCCCCTCCTGCCTGACCAAACCAGGCAGAGAGCAGGAACTAAAAAAACCAACACCCATCTTTTGTGCAGGTATGACTCTATTTGATGGTTTCGCGATATCAAAGCACAGCCCATGGCTCTGCCTCCTCATGTTCCACACACACTTCAGCCCTGGGATGTCATTTGGGCAAATATTTTCCTTGGCTTTGCCCTGAGCTGGTGCCTGACCTCCAGAGAATCAGAGCCCCTCTCTCTGTCACTGGGTGAGACCTCTTCACACAGCTCGAGGATGTGAACTGCTCCTCGCCAACAGGGGTTCCCCCTGGTTAATTACCCCCCTTTAACACAGCAGCTGTCTTTTTTTTTTCAGGTTTATATAAACAATCTCTGTCTCCTTGCCTATTGAAGTTCCAATCCAGCCCCTCATTGCCATACTTTCTGGGCTGTAATTATAACATTATTAATGGTTATCCATCCTCTGTGAAGTAAAGTAATCTTGACTACACCAGTTAATCAATACTTGGACAAATGAACTTGAGCTTTTCCCTGGGCTAGCAGAAGTAATTGTAATTATGAGATGTGATCAGCTGGTGAAGTACGGTTACTAACACATGCACTGGCAGAGAAGTGGTGTTTTAAATATCTATCAAAAGGCTCTGGTTTCACAGAGACAGTATTTCTTTAAGTCTAGTTAAGCACTTGTCAGAAACCATTAGCTTTAGCTAATCAGTTATCATCCTTCTGGGAAATGACAAGTGAGAGTGTAGTGGACCAACTACTGAGATCCCTTGCTGGCACTGTTGTCCATCTGTCTGTATGAGCACTGAGCAGAAGGCATCACATTCCCAGCGAGGTCACAGGGCATCAAAGGGGAAAGCATCAGAAGGCAGAGTGGATACAGACCAAAGAAAACAGTAATTTACTACAAGTCTTGAACACTTTGAGGCATCTGTTAGTCAATATGGGTTAGTTACATTATGTTTACTCTTTTCTGCATGAAAACCACACATGCAGTCCACAGAACCTTGGGTAACAATTCCAACATAGGAGACCATGGAAAAACCTGCTGCTCAGAAAATAATCTGGCTTGGTTTAATTTATGCATATACACAAACACACACTGAAAAACTGCATTGCCTAACTGAAGAGCCACACACAAGATTAATTGAGCAAATGGTAATATAAATACAGAAGAGAAGGCAATGAATATATCAAATATCAGTTTGCTTGTGTGCTGATTTTGTCTGGGATAGAGTTAATTTTCTTTAGAGTAGGTTGTATGGGGCAATGTCTTGGATTAGTGCTGAAAACAGTGTTGATAACACAGGGATGTGGTCCCTATTGCTGAGCAGAGCTCGTACAGAGATGAGATCTTTTTTGCTTCTCACTCCACTCCAGCAGCAAGCAGGTTGGGGGTGCAGAAGAATCTGGCAAGGGGCAGATGGGACAGCTGAACCAAACTGGCCACAGGGACATCACATACCTTATGTCATGCTCAGCATGTAAAGCTTGGGGGAAGAAAAAAAAGAGGAGGAATGTTCAGAGTGATAACATTCATCTTCCCAAGCAATTGACTATGTGTGATGAAGCCTGGCTTTCCTGGAGGTGGCCAAACACCTGCCTGCCCATGGGAAGCAGTGAATTAATTCCTTGCTTTGCTTGCGTGTGTAGCTTTTGCTTTGCCTATTGAAGTGTCTTTATTTCAACCCACAAGTTTTCTCGCTTTTAGTCTTCCAATTCTCTCCCCCATCCCATCAGGGGGGAGTGAGTGAGCAGCTGGGCAGTGCTTAGTTCCCGGCTGGGGTTAAACCACTACAGCTTGTTTGCTTTAATCTTCTAAAAACACTAGAACAGGTGAGGTTTTGGTTAGGGCTTTAAAGATCCCAGTACTGGGAAATGTCCAGCAGTGAAGGACGTGTGCAGGCTGCAAGCACTTAAGCAAATATGTGAAAGTAGATGTAGAGCCTGTCATCTCACCACAAAACATTTTTCAGGACTCTGCAAGAAATAAAGGTCCTTTCTGCAGTAGCAAAGGCAAAGCCATCTTCTGAAAGAGAAACACAAGTCATCTTTCACCGTAGCACTGTAGTGCTCCAGGTAACTGCAAATAAGGTTGCCAAAGGGAATCACAGGGAACAAATGCTGTCTACAGCTTCTGGGGTGAGAGTGCCAGGGAGGCTGGAAGTGGAGCAGCCACTCTCTTGAAGTCAGTGGTGATGGAAAGGAAAGGTTTCTGTTTGCACCACTTGCTTACCAACACAGGGAAAACACTTTTTTTTCTCCCCTGTTTGTGTTTTCTTTCTCCTATGCTGTGCCCAGTAGAAAGCAGAGATTTGGGAATTTAAGGAAATCCAGAGAAATCTGCTGTAGGTCCTTAGTCACAGAAATGGCTTTGTGCAAATTCTGCCCAGACTTACTTTAAGACAGCCCTGGTGCCACTGTGATCTACACTTATTAGCTCAGAGTTACCTGTCAAGGACCATCACAGCATGGTAACTCCGGGGGAAGATTCTTCCTGCTACTCTAGATATGGGATTTATTTCAGAGCTAAACAAAATGGCAGATTTCACTTAAATTCAGATCACTGCTGAAGTCCACCTAGAACTCCCTAAGGTCAGAAAGACATGGGGTGAAAGCCATCCAACCGAATGGAGACACCCAGTAATGCTACATCTGCAGTAACTACCCAAGGCTAACTTTACAGAGAAAAGCACTCACAAGTAACATTTCATTTCATTTCATTTTGAAGTAGACATCTCACAGAACAAATTTGCTCATTGCCCCATAATCAGTCCTGCAATCCACAGGGAATGCTGCATTCCTCTATTTTACAGGGAGTGGATTAGTTGTACCGCTGCAGACTCCAGCTGTGAATCCACTACTGCTGGTTTGCCCTGCAAACCCAGGCCCCATGTACAGTCTCCAGAAAGGGCAGCAGTAAAACCACCTAGAAATTCAGCATTCAACCAGGCACCTCTACCCCAGTGTCACTGAGGGAGGTAACCACGGAACTGAGGATTCTCCTCCTGTGCATGGACAGATGTACTGATACCTTTGGATTTATTAGAAACTAATAAAGGGCAATTTTTTCCTTACTATGCTAAGATTGGGTAACTTGACAGTTCTGCTATTGATAATCATATCTCTCTGTCCTGCCAATGTTATGTAGGCTGGTTTTGTTTAACCTTCTGTCCCTTTTTCATGGTATCTATAGGAAAAAGGCAGATACTTTCCCTCTGCTATGCTATGCATGGTTCACCCTTGGATCTCCAAGAATAATGTGCAAAATGGGTGCTATGAAATTCATGCTTTCCAGCTGAAGACACTGTCAGGTGCCATTCCCATCAAGGCAAGTCCCCTCCACTGCCTGCCTTGCCTCCTCAGTGAGGGCCTAGATTTCAGCACCTACATTGACTGCTGTTGCTGCTGGCAGTTTAGGCTTTCAGACTAAAAGCATTTTTACCATCAACTTTATACTCCTTTATGGTGAGCATAAGGGGTAGACTCAGATGAGCTCATGGAATGACTCTCATCACCACTTAGCAGAAGGGGCTGCAGCAAGTAATTGCTGCTACTGACTTCCAAATATTTATTTATTTATTTTGTATTTTAACTATGTAGTTTGAAATAAGACTCCTAAATCCTCAACTGTGCAGGTTGAGTACCCTTATTAATAGCTTTCATAGCTATCTTTGTAGCCATCACCTTCTTCCACTCAACCTGTTGACTCTCACTGCATTTTAAAAATGCTACTGAATTTATACTTTGGGACAGACATTGTCCTTTTCCATGTTTTCCAGAATCTCCTTCCAAATAGCCCTGAAAAGCACCAGTGTATCATAGTCAATATTAACAAGTGGCTAATTACACTCTTCTGGAGTGATGTTTCTGGGTTTCCCTCATTCAGACAACTCTGACCCCATGAGCAAGAAATGTATGAAGGCAGAGTTGCCTCATAAACATTTCCAGATTAAAAACTGGAACTCCTTATAGTCCAAGTGATTTCTATTCTCAATAAAACTGGGGTTAAAGGCAGAAAAATGTCATCCTGTCTTGTAAAGCAGCTTAGCACGTTTACCAAATGCCTCTGGGAGAAGCATCCCATTTTCACCAGAGCTTTATGTGGTCAATTCAGCTGTAACAGTTCTGGCTACTTTACTATTGACAATTTGACAAGTGGACTCAAACATGAAATGTTTTGTGATTTCTTTTCACAAACCTGGATGGGGAAAACATTAAATAGAAATTGAAAACCAAGTTCCATTGGCATTTTTCTTTTGGATCTATTTTCCCAGGGATTTTTACTTCATTTTTAGAGAAGTGTTCCAATAGACCACTGGAAAGATAACTCTTGCTTCATTTCCCTTCCCTCCAGCCTTAAACAACCAGGATTTATACAGATATTTTTATTCTTTTCAGACACTGCAGCCTTGCCTGTTTATAAAATACAAGAGGTAGACAGATAATTGTACTATTTCACTAGTAAACAGGGAACTGGATATGAAACTGAGCTCAGAATTGGAAACCCTGTCAGTGTTGGTGAATCACTGTATGAAACAAATTGTTCACTTTCTGTTCAGTCCATTAGCTACAAGGACGGAAAGAATTGCTCTCACAACGCATAATGCTGCAATTTCCTATATTCACTTACCACTTCCCCTTTCCCTTCTGCAAATCAGAGGCATTATGTTTGAGATTTAATTCACTCCCTCTAACCACGTTTCCATTCCCAGCTCTGACAAACCAAGCGCTCTTCCTCTCCTTTGGAAACAAGGCAATGGCAGGAAAAAACAGAGAATTACATACAGGCCCCTGTGCCTCTTCAGCTGCAAAGAACCCCCCTTTTGATTCTCCTGAGCTTTTTGAGAGATGATGGCATATCAAAACTGAATTAACTTGAACCCCACGTCATTTGTATGACAGATTTTGTGCTGACATTGTGATGAAAAAATCAATACTTGCCTACAGGTACCACATGGTTGCCTATGCCCTTTCCTTGTGCTTCCAGGTCTGGGGGAACTGCTGACATTTTTAATAGTCCCCAAGTGTCAAGTTTCCTAAGTATGCTATATAAAGCAATTCTGACTCTGAAATGGGACAAAGAAGATTGTATTGGTACAACTGAGAGCCCTTACTGTCCTGGAGGTGTCAGTAGCAAGACTGGATTTACCATCCCAGGCAGAATGGTGTCCTATCACACTTTATTCATCCTCAGACCTGCCCTAGGCTGCCCACCTCTGCACATCAACATCCCATGGGGTACTAGTTCTGGGTCTGCACAGCAGTGAGAGCTCACACAGCCTTCCAGATCCACCACTGGCTATTACTGGCCTCAGAGAAGAGGGAGGCTACGCTGGACAGCTGAGAATGACCACCTACAGTTTCTGCAGGATGGCTGCAAGGGGAGGGAGTCCTGAAAAAAGATGACTGTGTCATCTCTGGTACCTACTGGCATGGTGCTGGTGAGTCTCTATTGTGCTTTTTTTTTTTTTTTTATCAAGACAACAGATATGAGAAGAAAAGATTTGAAGGAGAGCTATGAAATAAAATTCTGGGCACTTTTCAACCTCTCTTTACTACCTTTCATGCACATATGACAACATAGATTAAATGATCCTGTTACACAGACACTCACAGACAGAGCCTGAGTAGTTGCCATTTAAAACAAGTCACAGAAGACAGTGGTTATTTGAGGCCATGGAAACAGCCAGGAGTGGGAGCACTTCTCTGGGACGAAGGTGGCTTTGTAACATCTGCCCCTGTCAATTAATGTAGGCCAAGAGTCTTCCCCTGGATGCATGACCTGTGCAGACCAGCTCTGGGAGGCAGCAATGAGATCTCAGAAAAGATCAGACCTCGTTGCCTCTGCATCTTCTGCACACTGTGTTTTTATTCTGGAGATAACAGTGCAAAATAGGCTTTTAAAAAATGCCTTCAAGTGAAATAAGGAACAGACCTTGCGTGTCTGACTTACAGCCCTAGCTCCTACTCCAGCAGGCACAGATCTATCGCAGAAAGCAGTGGCTGGATTGAGACCTGAAGGTAGAATGCAGCCTTTCAGTCCAGCAACTATGAAATCTATTTTGAGCTACTTCTAATTGATCTGACTGGCACTGGCACTAAAATGCCTCTTGGAACATGTGCTCGTTTTGCAGCAGTTGAGATTTTGACTTTCCAGCTCCCACCTGATGTGAGATGCTTTTTTTTTTTCATAACTTTACCTGCAAGTGATCCATCAGGGGTAATCATTAAAAGGAAATTCAACCAAATTGATCCTCCAGACAAGTTCTTACTGGAGTGGCAAATCCACTGTGTGAATAACCTTAAACTCATTTAGCATTAATTGGCCTTACTCACTCAAAGGAGGGATGGTGAGGGAGGGGTAGAATTTTAGGTGAGTGCAGACACTGGCTGTCAAGCCTTGGGAAATGACAGCATCATATCTTCAGCATTACTTTGCTTTCATGTAAAGCAGCAAAACTGTGGAGGGAGTTTGATGGCAACAAGAGAAGCTTGAGGCAGAAAGTTCCAAGGACATCAACCTTTCCATAATTAATATCTCTCTTATAATTTTTAGAGAAAAAAAAAAGCAAAACAAAACAAAAAACAAACAACAACAAAAAAAACCAGTAACACATTTCACATTTTGCAAAAGAATATAGAAAACAAATCTGATTTAGAAGGAAATAAAAGTGATTTTATTTGTGCCATGCTGGTCTCAAATCACCCACTTCATCTCCTGTGGGGAAGCAAGGCTGCTTGGCTCTGGAGTGTTTTATTGCTGCTCTGTTATCAGAACTGTATTCACGCTGGAGCTCACGCAGAAGCAAGTAATGTAGGCATATTTGGGTTGTGTTTCAGGTCATGTGCCACTTTAACATGGACTGGAATTTATCTCCTGCTGCTTTGCGAAGTCAATTCTTTTCCTCCAACAGCAGATTGTGGCAACAGCAGCTTCTTGCCTATTCTTTTTCCTGGACATCTGAAATTTCTAACTAAATTTTTAAAATGTCTGCTTGAATATCCATCACCCAATTGCTTTTAAAGTACATGACTATGTAACCCACTTCACACTTAATTCCACCTGAGTTGTCCTCTCCAGGCCAAATCCCCAAGAAGATGCCAGCACTTAAAATAAGTGCTCACCTTAACATCTCAGTTGTTAGCAAAGCAATATGAATTCCTACTTTAAGGTATTTGAGGACATTTTTAAGCTAAATGTAGTTGTTGCAAAATGTTTTGAATAGACAGCACTGAGTTCTGATTATTTTGTGTTTACTTACCTTTTCTCCAGGACCAGATACAAAATGAAACAACACAGGTTTCATGGAGTATTTCAGCTCAGGAGGACATCAGTCTCCAAGCTCAGTTATGTTACAGGAAATTGTCTGTAAGGATGCCAAGGACAAATCCACAGCCTTCACTATGTCAACTAGGGGGATTCATTACTAATAAATATTTACTAGTATAACCAGGATCTTTCTCTTAGCTCTGTGTCTCAACTGAAACCCAGAAGAGGAATATGTCACTGTTGACCTATTCTTCACTGAGAAGGCAGGAATTTCTTTGTGAACCATCTCCAGAGTTGGAGTGATTGATACCACTGAGCATAGTCATTATGAACAATACCAGAATTATTCCCTTGGCAAACTATTTGAAAATATGACAATACTGAGACATATTTCTAGAAAGACAAAGACTGTCCTGCTGAAACAAAAGAATAAGTTTCCAGGTTGGGGTGGAAAGCTGATTTCCTCAATGGAAGAGCATTGCATAGATCTTTACCTGGCCCTGAATGTGACACTGGGTTGAGCAGCAAGTGTGGTCCCAAAGCTCCTTGGCCACCTGTCTCAGGGACCCAAACCAAAGCTCCCTTCTGGATTACATGTTTCTTTCCCTTGGAAACCAGAAGAGGTAGAGAGAACAGGCTGCTCTGTGCCCAGATTTCACCAAGACACAAGGTTGATGTGTGGCTGGAGCACTCAGACTCAGGAGCTTGGAAGAACTCCAGGTTCTTCAGATTGTTCAAGCATGCACGGTCTTCCTCACAGCCCAAATGCAGGCGCAGGTAGGATGAAATATGCACGTCTATTTTGTTTATGAACTTGAGCAGCTTTAAAACTTGTTTACAAAAAGGGCAAGTGCTGATTGCTCACTATCAGTGTTGCCTCTGGGTAGCTGTAACTAGCAATTAACTCACACATAATGGTCTCTCAAATAGCACATCACCTTAAAATAGAGCACCACGGTCAGCATTTGGGGCTACATTCAGACTATAGATCCTATTAATTCCCTAAGGGAAGATGGAAAGATGAAGAACCATTCTTTAGGGTTATTCAAAGAGGTGCAGGTGAGGTGCAAAAGCTCTGTAGTGGTGGCTATGGACCACTGCTTCTTTTGTGAAGGGGCTGAAGCCCTTTCATGAGCAGGCTGAAGCCTTTCCCAGGCAGTCACTCTAAGGGACTTCAAGATGTAGTACAGTCTCTCCCTTGGTCTCAAGACAGGACTGACTGTGCTAATATCACTCCTGAGATATGGCAGTCTAACCTGTGCTCTTAAAAAGTGATGGAGGCTCTGTTGTCTCTGTAGGCAATCTGTCCCCCATGTTCCACTGTTACATAACTTAATGCTTCTTTCCAGCAATTTAAGTCCATTAGGTATTGAGGCTGGAGAACAGTTTGTTCCTTTCATTTTGCAGCTATTTCTATGTGTTTGAAAAAGGTTATCACATCTCCCCTCAGTTTACTCTCCTCCAAACTAAGCAATCCCAGCTCCCCAGTTCATCACACAGAGGCCAGGCTGCTGCTGGCTGGTGATAGCTTTCTGTTACTGCTGACTGGGCTGGATTTGTACCAACAGCTAGTAGGTGAAAGCCTTCAGCAGCTTTAGCTCCCCGAGCCAGACTGTCCTCTCAAAGATGTGAAACTTTCTTCTGTAAGCCATTACAATGTATCAGTAAATATCCATTACAGTACAGTAAATTTCTGGAATTTTCTCCATCATATTAGGATATCATAATGAGAAGAAAAGACACCTTACTTAGCAGAAGTGTACTGAAGGACGAAACTTAAAACAGGCTTCTAAACAGCTCTCAAAGAGTAGAGAGGGAAAATGCAATATATTGTGTTAACACCTTCCCTACTCCATCCCCTGTACCGACAAATGAAACGAAATGCATGAACCATGTCTTGGTTTGCAAATGAAACTTGCTATTTGTATTTGCTGCAATGTCTCAGAGTGTTGTTTTTCATTTTAGACTTTCCATGGTAGTAAACACTGCAATACTTTACATTCATTAAGTTCGGGCCCATTTACTCTGTGCGGGCAAAGCAAGTGCATATATCTCAGACCCATAAAGCATCAGTTCAGAATTACACAAGAAATAAATGAGCCTAAGCCAGAAGTCCAATTTCCAGAGTCCAGCTCACTAAAGCTAAACAAGCACCTTAGATAAATATGGCCTATTTTAAGTGAAACGTTAGTGTAATTTGATAACTGTCAATAATTCCCTCATTATGCCTAAATGAGCTTGTCATCCAAGGAGATTGCTGCATGGCTGATCTTAATTTCCTAATAAAAACCACAGAGAAGAATTTCAGCTAAGCTGGAACTATTTGATTCATAGAAGTACAATAGTGCAGTATTTAAAGTGTTCCTTCCCAGTCCTGGCTCCTGACTGGCTGATGCCCAAAGCCAGTTTGCCCTGCAGCCCATAAGAAGGCAGCTTTGCTGTGTAAGAACAGTGAGCAATTGTCTCTCTAAATCACTATTATTCCTTAGCCCATTATATTTAATTTATTTTTAATCATGTTGTATAATAGAAATAAAATCATTGGATTAAGCATATATCTAGCAGCAGGAGCCCATTATCCTTTGACAACGCTCTGTTTCATTGACACTATATCTTCATTGTAGACAGTTTCCTTGCCATCATTAGTCCTGAAATGACTATTGGATTTCAAGGGTTTCTCCCTAATCCATAATAAGATTTAGTTGCTAACAGCACAAAACAAAACAAAGATTGTTTTACTGCTGTGGAATTCTTATTTTAAGCTATTCAGAAAAGTCAAGAATAAATCCAGATATTTTAAGTATTTTAAGTTTTCCCTCATAATTCTGATTCAAGGGAAAGCCACAGTAACTTTGTAAGCTTTTGATCTTTGTTACTCATCATGGCTTTATTTTACTTAAGCAAGCAGCAATATTTGGTCAGTTCTTGAAATGAATAATAATCTTCTATTCCTTGCACAATATTTTTTTTCAGAGCAGTTAAAGCAAATCTCAGTACAGTCTACAGAAAAGGCTATGAGAGGTTCATTAGATTCCATGGGAAGAAAGAGGGAGAAACTTCCATGTAAAGGTTGCCAGCAATTCCTCTCCTATAAGTGCTAGCTAACAGTCAGCACTATTATCAGGAAGTTAAACTCCTCTGGCATGCTGATCCCCATGGGACAATTCAACAGCTCTTGATTTGTACCAATGGCAGTCACAGTTAAATCTAAAACTAGATTTTCCCCTACCCTATTAACAGCAGCATTAGAGTGAAGCAGGAACCATCCAGAGATGAGTGCTTTCTGTTATCTCAGTTATCTTTGAGGAGGTGGCAGATTTCCCTGTGGAAATTATCCTTACTGATTTCCTCTTATTTAAAGGATATGCTGGCACTATCAAGTGGTGCTCTGAAGAGTATCTGCTTGACTCACTGAACTGGGAGAACAACTTCAGTAGATACATGTTTTCCATATATGTAGAGAAGCTATGACACTTTCACCCACACTGACATGCCCTGCATCAGCCATGTGGTTTCATTAGGAAGGGTCCATACAATATAGTCAACTCTCCATTACCTTAGCTAGTAGGAGAATAGAATAACCCAGATAAAGGAAAAACATCCGTAATTATTGCATCCAGATAAGAGTCAGCTCAAATAGCTCCCCAGACAGAGCTTGTACTTCTGTCAGAGCTTACTAACTTAGAGTTTATTAATTCAGGCATTACCTGCATCCATCTGGTACAAGCTAGACAGCTTGGGTGTCTCTACAATTTATATCACCCCACAAGTAATCTACTAACTGATAATCGTCTTGGCTATAATTAAATAACAACTTCCATATTCACCCTTCTATGTGTGCTGGTACTGAGGCAGTCATGCATGGCCACGTCAAGGTTGAATGAGGAAAGGCAAATTATGCATGAAATGCAAGAGGAGTTATGTTCAAAAGACAAGGCAATGCAGAGAGCACACAATGATGCTGAAGAGCTTTATATTCACATCTACCAACCCAGAATTAACACAGGCACGCCCCCTCTTATTCCCAGACAGCCCTCGCAAAGGAAGGGTGCTCAGGACTGTCACAGGCAACAGGCATGAACTAGAACTATCTTTCTACATGGATTGCAGAGATTTGGGATTTTTTTATTGTGTTGCAATTACTCAGCCACGTTGAACATTTGTCAGTCGTGAGTTCTCACAATCTGTAATCTCCACAGACCTTTTAGCACTGATACATAGCCTCTCTGATCTCAGCAATGGTATATAAATTATATTGCTCAGTCACAAGAGACATTCAGTTCTGTTACAGATATATGGGCAAAACATTGTCTTCACCACTAGAAAGAAATACAGATTCTCTTACAAAGAAAATGAGTACGTTGCAAAACATTTTTTTCTGGATTCTTAAGGGAGGAATGGGATTATAAAGAAATAAACTCAGACTTAATGAAATCAGCAACACCATTTCCTATACATCAAAGTGAATCATCTTGCAGAAACAGAATCATTGCCAGGCAAGTTTTTAATGGTGTACTCATACATGACAGGGTGTTGAGGGATTGATGATTATACTCTGCCACATCCCATGTTGCATTTATGAATTAGCATTGCCTTGGTTTGTCTGCACATTACAATTAGACAGAGCTACACAATGATTCAAGCCACAGGCCAAGCTGTAAAGGGAAAATGGATGGGTTTGAAAAGTTATCTGTACCGTGTGATGTTACTAGACTGGATACAGAAAAAGCAACTGACAGCAAATCACAGTGTCACACATATTAAATCCCTAAATATCTGTTCATTTTGCTTAAAGCATCACATACAGTGTTTAAATCACTGCGGAGGTCCTGGACAACATTTTCTATACTCCTTGTATCCTTCAGAATCTCGATGCTTTGTGTATATGGATTGAAATAGACAGAGAAAGGACGATTGATTGATTTGGCAAAGTCCCTAAAAGAAAAAAAGAAAATTAACACCACCTTCTTTTGTTTTTTTTTAACCATTAAAGAAAATTAAATTTTTGAGTCAAGGAAAATTTACCTCATTTTTTCTTTAGCTTCTTCAAAACTTTCTGAAACAAAGTAAGCTTCCTGGAAAGTAGTGATAAGGCATTCTTGCAAGCAGGTTGTCTTTGGATCAAATGTTTTCACATTGGCCTTGTCAGAGAGAGCATGCTGCAAAAAATACACCACAGAAACTGTTAAATGGTATTGTGATACTGTTATCTACACAACTGGTCATATATACAGCTTTTGTATCACTATGCTGTATGCTTCCCATGAGTTGGTAGCCTCTCTTGTTTTAGGTAGAGTGGTTTTTCAGTTTGAACAGAATAAATCATTTGTTACTTTAAAAAGCTTTTTATGAGACCATTTAAAAAAAAAAAAAAAAGAGGAGGCAGAAATGCACCTGCCATGTAAGCATATAAGCATATAGACCTTAATCTTCAGCTGGAAACAGAAGTCATTAAATAGCCATTCCTGAAATAATTATCTATACAACTACAAATATATATGTCCCCAAAATGTCACTTAACTAGCAGAACTGATCACCACCTTGGTGGGTGAATTGAGTCTGACCAAACCATTCATATAACCCGTGCTTTACGTTTTCAGGCCAAAACCCTACACTATCTTCCTGACAGTGAGTTTAAGAGTGAAACAATAGATCAGAAACCCCATTAAATAATGCTCCTTTATTGCACTCTGATGAAATTCTCTACCCTTCTGCCACAAGCACCTGAGCAATAATGCTCACTGCAAGCTAAAAATAACTAAATAAGCAGGCATAGATAAGTACAGAGCAGACACTGAGCAGATGAAGCACCAAGTGCTGCTACTCAGAGCAGAGTTTTCTGATTAGCCTTTCTTTTTATGCAACTGGCACAAGCTACTATAAAGGACACAGAGCTTTCAAAACTGAAAATCAGACTTCATCCAACACTGTCTTTTTCTAGCTCCCCTTTCCACTTGACTACTTGTGGTACCTTTTGGATCTACCTTAACTTTCAGAGCACACATGTTTTCATCCTCAGTGTTCTGCACAGCAGTACAAGGTATGGAAGGAGAGCATATTTAGGTCAACTTTCAACCTTCTTTAGTCCCCTAATATCTATCCATAGTGAAGATGTGCATGAAAAGAACAGAGAAATGACATGGTGGGAGTGGATCCCTGAGGTCCCAAGGTACCTCTTATTTCTATATGTTCTTTCCGTATGGATATTCTTTATAGTAGAGTAAGGTATTAACCTTAAGGTATTCGTCATACCTTTTATCCAAGCTCTTGCTTATGCTCATTCCTAAATCCCTATGAAAGGCTCTGAAAATATCACAGTACCTCTCAGTCTATCACAGCTATTGGAGATTCTCGTTTAGTTCATGGAACAAGAATTTGGAGTGAAACTTTCAAATGAATCATCACTGATTCTCAGGAAGCATAAGCATAAATAAACATAGCACTAAAAAGTGCCTCGACTCCATGCTAGATCAAATGTGGAGAGATTGAGGTACCTAACCATGGGTATCTAGGGCCTAGGATGTCTGATGCATCTGTCCAAGGATGGAAGATATAGCACAGAACTTAAAAAAGAATTACACTTTCCTGGAGTAGCAGATGAAGAGCTGGCCAGATTATACTAGGGTATCTCAGATGGCACAAGGCATTTACACTGAGCAACCATGAATCATTTCCTAAGTGATCACTATCACTGACACACGAAAAAAGAGTTTGGTCTTGTAATTTCTCCTTTGAGTATAAAAAATGGAGTGCAATAAAACAACTTGGAGCTTTTCAGTTTCACAAAAAAGAAAACAAACAAAACAAAACAACAAACACAACCAAAAAAAACCAAAACAAAACCAAAAAGCAGAATCTTCAGCTAGCAAGGGAAAAACTTAAGATAAGTTATAAATACTGCACCATCTGAGTAGTATAGGAGGGCAGAGTAAGAACACAGGTGAGAATCTGTCTGTGTGCCAGCACTGATTTGATCTCATTATTTCAGGGGGCAACACAGAGTCTTAGAAATCCTGCTCTGAAATGGTTTTCTGATAACATTATTTGCTATAACATAGGTTGCAAATCTGACAGTGCACTGATCTAACCACTTTTTATTTTCCCATCAGTATAATTTTATATATTGTTTAGATAAATAAGGAAAATAGTCTCTATATTAAAAGACCACTAAAATAAGAATCTGGGATCCAGGAGCTGCTTTCTTCATCATGTTCATCCTCTACAGAAAACAAAGCCAAAACTTTTACTTGACCCTTTTTTCTTACAAAGGCTAATGCTGACTGTTCTTAACAGTCTTAAATTATCATTATAACATATCTTAAATTATCATTAAAACACAGTATGGTTGGATATTGTATTTTACCTTAAACATCTATACAGAAAGATTTGAAGTTTACCCCTCTGTTCAATATAGAAGCATGTATCAGGGAAGTATGACTTGATCCACAGCTAACTGAAGTTGATAGGAGACCCCTTCAATGAAAGAGTTCAAGAGAGCACCATAAAAAGTAAATGGATTAAAATTTTCAAAACCATTTGGACTGCCTTTTAGAAACAGTTTTAATAATTGAAATGTACGTTATTTCTGCCTTACCTCTAAGCCCCAAATATATGCTGTGTAATGGTGTTAGCTAGAGTTAACCTGACTATATTAGGCAGAACATTTTATAACTACTTACTCTATTATTTGCTTCCCCCCAGGCTTCATTTTTAATCTTCTCTTTCTCCTTATTTGTTCTGCATTAAAATGTTTTTTGCTTGATGCCTCCATAACATGCACATCAGGATGTTGCGTTTTTCTGTATCCCAAATTTGAAGTCTAAATACTAAGTGGGGGAAAAGACTTGAAGGAAATCCTATATTGATATGCTGGAGCCCACATTTTTCTATCTTTTATAGTTCTTTGTTGCTATAGCTGTTGACTTGGATTTGCAACATGGAGCAATGTCATACAGAAACTGGGATGATTGAACAAACCATTCACTCACACAAAAGGCCAAAATACTACGGGCCTTTTCCACCCTCCAAACAGTGCAACTCATTTGTTTCTATAAATTTCTATAAATTTTACATAGAATTGGCCACTGTTTTGTTTCCTATGAATTGAAAAGAGAACTGATAGGGAGAGCAGCTAGAGAGAAGCTTTTCTTCTTGTTGACAAAAGCAAATTAGTATCAAATGCCTGTAAAGTCAAGGTAGCAGAAGTCAACAGTGAAACAAGATCTACCTTCCTAGTGACAAGGACAAATAAGAATTTTAATTTCTTCATAGAGGGAACAATGAGAGTCCACATTCAATGTTGTCTAAAGAATGGCAGTAGCCATTTATGAGAAGACTCTTCACTCTGACTCTTATGAGAAGTATGGGTGTTGAACCATATGGGTCATACTTGATGGCCATGCAGTCTGAGTCTCCTATTCATCCTCACTCACCACAGAAATAGCTGGTATTGTTGTCATCATTTTCAGAGCAGCTGCTGCGACTCATTAGGGTTTCAGATACAATTAGGGTATTGAAACCATGAGGATCTCATCTACAGTCTTTTATATTGGCATTATCTTTCAGACACCTTCAGGTCAAGGAAGAAGTTTTCCCTCCCAATATGTGCTAGAAAATATGGGTGGAACTAAAGGAGGCTCCTTTCCTAAGAAACATCAGAGATAAACAATGGCTTGATGCAAAGCTGTGCACCAATGTCCTGGGTGCCCAGACATTCTCCTTCCTAAGCACCTGCCTGATGTATCTTCTTGATAAGAAGCACACTCACTGCCAGGTTTCTGGTCTAGAAAGAGCTTCTGCCATAGTCAGATTAGCAGAAAACTCAGCAGGTTTTTTGCATTGTTTTCCTTACCTTCTACCTTCTTTTCTATGCCAAAGCTCAGTCCCACAAACACTTTCTGGACATCTTTCTCTTTAACATCTCCTTCATGGAGACCATAGCTATTTGTGGTATGGTGCTGTTCTGTGTCTGCATCACACAAGTGCTCAGCCTCTCAATAACTGAAATGTCCAACTTAAGTCCCTAGGCTCGGTATATGCAAGATCTGGGGAAATTTAATAGCTTATGACACACAAGAGGTCAAACCAGATGATCTAATAGTCCCTTCTGGCTCCACATCTATGAAATATATATGTAGAGAAATAGAAGAGTGTACAATATTATTGATTTATAGCAGAATTATTATGATATATATGGATGTACCTTTGAGGCAGTTCAATATAGTCCATTAGTGTGCACATTATTTAATTTTTACTGTTGCTTTTCAAAAGGATTATTCTTTGCATTTATACTCTGAGATTATTGCTGAGTAAAGAACAGATTTGGGATCACAAGAGTATGGTGACAAAATATGCACACTTGACAAGAATAATGTGTTTATGACATTGATGGCAGAAGATTTATGATGTTCCTGACTATTCATTTCCTCACTTTTACGCCCTTAGATTTTGTAAATGATGTGATGGGTATTTTCAGGGTCATCACCTAACGACCATAACTGTTAGTTTAAATAAAAGGCCTGATTCTCTGCAGAATCCTGCACAGAGTTTGGGGCTCAGCACTGAAAGTTGTTGGGCCAGAGGAAAACAAGTTGGACATGTTCCCCTCTTTGCATTTAACTACCTTTGCACCATGGGTATAAAATATTGCTAGGATGATACAGAATGCTCCTATGGCTGAAGCATAGACTGAACTTAGAGCAACTATATAATTCAATCAAAGAAAAAATAATGGAGAAAGTAATTTTCTTCTACCTTTTTTTCTACCAATGAAATAATAGCAATTTGATTAACAAGCTTCACCACAAGCACTCTCATTTACAGGTGAACCAAAGAGAGACTGAGATTCTTCTATTATCTGCCAGGTAATTCACTGAAAGACAGCCCAGAAGGGTGCAAAGATGTTTAAATACAAATAAACAGCAAATATATTGCAAAATAGTTTGTAAATACTATTCTGTATATGCTTTCCAAAACCAGGTTTTTCTTCTAAACAAAGCTTTCAGAGCCCAAGACACCCTTACCTGTTAGAACCCATGAACCCCCTCCTACAAGAAATGCAAATTCAAACAGAAATAAGTTTTATATTTTATAGTTGCTTTGGTACTTTGGTCCTTATAAATCTATTTCACATTTCAAGTATCAGATGATATTTCAAACAAAGCTTTTAGGTGAGTACCACATTTTTCAACTAAGCTTTTTATCTGGGGAACTTTTACTGTTATTTGAAAATCAAACTATTGTTAACCAATTGTTTTTTTATTAAGATTAAAAGGAAGTTGATCCTGTTTTAAGGACACATACCTTTAATTCACCAATAGAAGACAGAAGTCCTGCCCCATAAGCACGCAGTTGTCCTTCTTGCTTGCAAAGGCCAAATTCAATTGTAAAAAAATAGCACTGCAAAACATACAAATATACAGACAAATAGAGTGTACTTGCAAACAGGCACTTCAGCAATGACAATTGGTACCACATTGGCTTGATTGCCCCACTTCTTCAGAATTTCATGTCTTCAATATAAATCTAGATAAAGTATGTTTTTTACTGCCAAGGGCTTTAAATGTCATGTTCTGCAGTAGGGGAGCTTTGCACAAAAAAAAAATAAAATAAATAAAGTGAGATTATGCTTTTTTTTCCTGGGCACTCAAGCAATTCACAGGAATGGCCAGTTAGGAAAATACAAGCAAGTTCACTTAGGTATCAAAGGTGCTGAAAGTGATCTGCAGAAATTTTTGAAACTTTCCATAATAAATAAGGTACCTTAAAATAAAATCTTACAAGGTAGTTGGCTTGCCTGTCTAAGACCTCCAAAGATCTCTGAGATCTGATTCAGATGTTGCTGTAAACTCAATCTGATGTAACATTGAAGTCTGGCAAGTATTTAGCTGCTGACTTGAGTTAGAATGAAATTATATATGAACCTTCTTAGGCTGAGGCCTTAGTCTTCACTAGATTTTATGCTGTCATAAATGAAGAACCTATGTTACTTGGCTTCTCAAATAACAGGAAGAAAATTAGTCGGAAAATTGAGTTCACTTGACCAATCCATTACAATTGTTCTTATGGTCTACATTCAATCAGGTAACATATCTGAGCTGTAAACCTGGTGAGAAGCTGTGAAACAGACTTGATAAATCAATATAGCAGTACTTTGCTGTATCCACCCAACAAAGTTAAGAAGCACAAATATCCAGGCCACTGTCCACTGAATACAATAGAAGTCAGTCCACAGTACTCCTATGGTACCGAGTTCTAGTTTGGTCTTGTTATGGCACATCAAGATTGTTTTTTGATGGTAGAGCAAGGATATGAGAGTAAGATAGTAATTATTTCTACAGATGAAGGTTTTAAGAAGTTGATTTCTAATTTATACAAAAATACTCCATGTATATATATATATATATATATATACCCACACCTTTGTATGTATGTGTGTTTATTACAGTCTCTGACAACTTCGAGCTTTGTTCAAAGGGACGTAACTCCACTGAATGCAAAAGATTTACATGTCTTTACAAGAAATGTGGAATTAGGGTAAGAAAGCACCTAATATTTGATACCAAATCTTGTATTTTTTTCTGAATAACTTGAGAATGGATCCTAACATGGTGATACTTTTTGTCCGTTTCTTCCGCAAATCCCCACTCTTCCAGGATGAATATCATACTGAATGCAAAAAAAAAAAAAAAAGGAGTAGAAATTAACAGCTCTTTTAAGTTCAACAAATGTTTAGAAATTGAGAAAAATGATTCATTTCTCTTCCTTTCATAAAAGTTCCTGCAGAGTTAGTGATTCATGCAGCATTGCACTATGTAGAAGGGTGTCATAAAAAAGAATAAAGCCATGAGCCCTGTTTCTGATCCAAACCTGCTAAGTCAGCTGGGAAGAAGAAAGGACTGCAGTGACTTCAAATGTCTTGAGTCAGATTCCATCACAGCAGTCAAAGGCACAGATATCCACAAGAAGAGGTGAAAGCACAACTTTGTCAAAAAATAAAAACCAAAATTCAAGCTCTAGCTTTGTTATTAACTTGGGTAAACTGTATCTGTACTGACACAGTATTCTTCATTAGATGCAATGAGTTGAAGTCACCACTTAGAGGAAGACCAAGAAAACTGGTTTCCAAAAAAAGACATCTCAGGGACAAACAGCAAGGTACACAAAATGACAAAGGCATCACTGTAGGAGTGATAACTGAAGCTGGGAGCCCTACTGACAAGAAGAGCATAAACACAGCTTCTCTGCCTAAATGTTTTGCTAGAAAAACCTCCAGGAGGCTGCAGTCCTGGTTGCCACTCTCAGCAATGACCCACTCAGCTTTACACTTAAATCCAACCAACATCTTTGATTTTATCCCCTCCTCCCCAGCTCTCCTAAAAGAGCCCATCAGGCAGCAGTTCTTATGCTCTGAATGTGAACATCCTGACAGACACACAGCACATCTGGGCCCCTGATAAAACAGAGTGATCATGGTAACTTTCATTCTTAAAACCAACAGCAACTAAAAAAGGGGCAGTCTGGTGTTTGTCTGTTACAGATCTGTATAAGCAGCCATGACCCTGTCCCCATACTGTGGGACACCTTTACTGTGGCAGAGAAGGAGCAAATGGGCAGAAGGCAGAGAACTAACACTGGCACAGGAGAGAGCAATCCCTGCTGCCCAGTGATAGGGTGCTCACAAACCAGAGGGAGATCTCCAATTTCCTTTCCTCCATGATGGGAGGAGAGAGTTTTTCTCACTTAAGTTCAAAAATTTTAGTAATTGTTACTGTTATAAAAGGGAGTCATGTTTATGAGTCAACACTTGCTGATGAGAGCCTATCCTCAGTATTTGTAAGACTTTGCAATCTCAGTGTAACTAACTCAAATAAAATGCATTCCAACTGACTGGATGATAAAACACATCTGCCTACTGCTAACTGGTGGTATGAAGCTGCAGCGTTCAGAAAAGAGCTTCAAATGAAAAGCTGATTTTTTGGTAAATCTGCCATAAGCAACAACTACAGTTTCTGTGGTTAAGGGAGATCTGCTTAGCTAAGAAAATGATATAGCTCACCCAATGCTGCCATCTTCAGCTCATTAGTCAGCAGCACACCATTCATTCCTCCCACCCCCCCCACTGAGACAGATACTCAGAGCACCTCTGTGCATTACGAGACTCCACAGGCGTTGGAAAACTGTGCTCTCAAGGCTACTAACATCGAGGCATACTGATAAGGAGGTTAAATATTAATTATATCAAGTCAATTTTTATAGACTAGATGCATAAATACCCACTATATGCCTCTCTTTTGTGTGGTAAACTGCACTGACTGTGGAACTTTATATTATAGAGAGGGGATAAGTGTGCTGGTGTGGGAATGACTGAACAAAGGGATGGCTGCTGAGATGAATAAATCTTTAAAGCATCACCTGAAGGCAAGTAGCTGATTATTACATCACTGTTACACACAGGCTGGTGAGTGGAACCACAAACAGGGGCACATGTTATAACGATTCCACATCTTGGACCTGTCCCTGGCACACTCCCCAGCCTGTGCTATGGGACTCCTCTACAAGCTACAGCAATATGTTGTCACCTCCCTTTAATTCCAGTCCCACCTCATCTTTAGGGTGGAGTGTGGCTATGCTACACCCTACAGGTAGGCTCCTGGAGAAGGAGAGGTGTCTTTCCATGCTGTATAAATTCTGTATTTCTGGAAGAGCATTACACTACATTGCTGCTCCATTAGACAGATCAGCAAAACAAGATGAAGAATCAAAGTGACAAATGAAGAAGAATTAAAAATAATTTTTAAGTCAGGATACATCCAGACTGTTCCAGGAACACAAGACAGTGTACAGACTTATTTAATCTATTTCTATCACCAAAATATGAAAGATACTTTACAGTCATGCTCATGAAACACTGTCTACATAGCTTCAAAAATTATTAAATAGATCCATGAAAGGAAATCCTGTTGAGGGCTATTAAATACCAGTGTAGCAGATCCCTTCCATTAGAGTCCCCAGATTAGAAATCATTGGCAATTAAAGGAGTATACCATGAAAATATCACCACTGCATGGCTTTAGATCTACACTGTCCTCCAGATGTCTGCAATTTGCTAGTGCCAGAGAGAAGATACTGGGATAGCCAGTTTGGGCCAGTATATATGCAATCCTAAGAGTCAGATCAGTTGTCCTACTATAGACAGGAAAGATTCAGAACAGCCTGGTCTCCAAAGTGAACACAATGTCTCTTGTTCATGTTCAGGTACTGAACTGGACTATCAAAAACAAAAAGAAAAAAAAATCAGTGACAGCTATGACAGCTAATAAAAAATAAATAAAATTGGTATTCAAGGGTGTATAGAAATTTTCAAAGGAAGGAAAAAAGATCTGATAAGCTCATCTCTCCTCAACTGACTGGCTTCTAAGGCTTTGAAAATCACTGCTCAGGTTTCATTATTTTGCATTTGGGAATCTCCCCGCTGGGACCTGTGCAAAGATCTTGTGCAGGGTGTTGGGTGCTAATGTCACAGAGTCAGTACTTCAAAATCTGACTTTTTCATAAGAAGGCCTTTCAAGCCATTCCACTTCACTTAGTTTTCTTATGGCATAGCTTAGAGACCAACATTTGTGTTCACCTGGAAATACTCAGTATGATGTACAACATGAGATTTTATCTGTTCTCTGAAAGTACCTTGTAAAGGTGTTGTCAGGGTGAGTCCTGAGAACACCAACCATGTCAAGAGCTGATTCACTTGAGCTCCCTGTTGCAAGAGGGAAGAGAGACTGAGTAACTTCATGACTTCAGCCTTAACACATGGACAGGAATATTCACCACTACAGGAAAAGCTAATGGGATGGGGCTACAGCCCCAAGCTGAAGCACAGTAGCACAAACAATCATGTTGTAGATATATAAAATTAATTTCCATGAAGACAATGCAACTACTACCATCTGTAAATATTTTCAAGACCAATGCCAAAGAAATATCCTGAAGAAAATATCTTTACATTCTTTCTACTGGATTTAAGACTTCAAAGGGTATATGAATAGATAGCTCTTAATTCAGATGCGTGTGATATGTTCACAATATGCAAAGACTAATTAATTTTTCTTCAGGAGAGGGGACCTGTGATATTTTAGCTCTAATATTATTCACCTAGAGATTAATTCTTTCACATAGTTGTAATAATCTCATAAGAAGGTCGTTACATACAATGGAAAGACTTTCCCAAAATCCCATTGTTGGAAATTAATGAAGTAAAACTGTTTTCTTTCTCTCTGTAAAAGTTGCTCAAATTGCATGCAAATGTTGATTCAGAGATACCAGTTACTCCTATTTGTGTTTGCTTTCTTCACTGAGAGCTGGTGCAAATAAATATGTGAATAGTTGCTTATTTTTCAATTTTCAAGACATCAATAGTCACCAAAAAAAACCCAACAATTGGCATTTCACATTTGACTGAATTATTCAAAATTCACAGTCTGTTGAGTAGTATTAGGAATGCCCCACTAGAAGAAACAGATAGGTGCAACACAGGTAACCCAGGCAACTAGCCAGTACAGCCCAGTGTTGGGAGTTCAGACAAAGTAATATGGGTTATTTGACAGCTATTCATGTGGGAACATTATCGAGTAGAAATGCAGGGAGACTTTTGAACAACAAATAAATCGCATGATGAGCTTGTGAATAGATCAAAAGCAGAAAAGAAATAAAATCCAATGGCTAAGTCTTTCATTATAGATGACTCGCCTACCTCCAACAAAAGCAGTGACCTTATTCACAACCAACAGCATTTCTAAATGAGAAAACAAAGCTTAATTTTTCAGTTACCATCTTGAAGTATTTTGTATAGTCTGCGACTTTGAAATGTATTTAAGCTCATTGAAAAGAGATTTCTTTCAGGGATCTCAAAGTGCATATATTTAACAATATTCTCCTTTTTCCCTTGTCTGATTGCTTTGCATTCAGACCTTTCACTAAGGGTGGATGCTTGGAACAATCTCTTTATAAATAAAAGTTTGAGTAGATGTGGTGCAGCTCATTAGAGCACTTGGGGACAGATGCACACCAGCCTTTGCATTTCTGTTGACAGCCACGGTGCACAGAACTGCTGCAAGCAAATTCCTCTAATGCAGAGGCTTGATATACTAGGAGAAAGCATGTGCTATAGTGAACACATGAGGGGCTTAACTCCTGGACAATACTTTGAAATGATGTATTTCTTATTTTCAGAAGGTTCTGGAGGGAAAACTCATAGTGGTAACCAAAATTTAATTATCATTGTGAGTTTGTATGGAAGAAAACACAGCTCAAGCAACATAACGCTGCAGTGGTATCAGTTTAAAACCTTGGAGACCTTCGGAGCTGCAGAATCAGGAACCTCAACACTTAAGCAGCTGATGTTTCTGTGTAAAAAGCTGGTATCTCCTGGCAAGGTAGCAATTCCCCTCCATGAAAGCCAGTGGTCACAGAGATGATGTGATAAATCAGTCCCACAACAGCACACTTGCCTCAACTTGCTCAACACTGTCAGAGAAAGAACTTCTAGTTTTTTCAACATAATTAACACACAGTGCTGAAGCTTAATATGCAGCTAAGGAGATGAGACCATTGAAACTATGAACTGCTGCTTAGGTCATTTGTTAAACATAAGGCATCGAAGCCTTAATGCTTTACCCTTCCTATTTCCCCTTCCCTATCATTTGACTCTTATCTTGAACAACTTCTAAAACCTGAGGTTTTAAGGTTTATTAATTTCATATGGAGTTATTAAGAATAAATGATGTGCAATAATGAGCCATTCCCTTTCCACTTTATTTTACAACATGTAACATGAATTCACGTTCAGTGCTCCCTATGGTAACTGAAGTGAATATTTGCTCATTTCTTTTTCAAGCTGTTGCTTCAATTTCAGCCATCTAGAGATTTCACACAGTTAACATTAAGAGACAGTCAGTAAAAAAAAGAAGGGATCCTCTAAAAGTCAAACTAAAAATTAAAAAAAAAAAACAAACTGAGTATCTATATGTCAACTGCTGTCCCACCAGACTCTTCAGACTATGCTGCCCCATGTAGCACACTTGATCCACCATGATCCTTCACAGTTCACAGATTGCAAGCAGGGACCCTCTTTAGGGTTCCCCCACTACTGTTTTTCAGATAATTGTCATGTTACTCTTTCAAATGAGGACTATTTATTAACAAAAGCTATCAAAACAAAACAGTCCTGATTTCTTTTACACTAAATGGGCAAGGGCTGGTACCCCAGAAGTGCTGAGCACTGTGGCCTATGCTACAGCTGGGAGAGTAAACTCATCTAGCAAAGAGCCAGGGACTTGGACATTGACAGATTGGCACGAGTAGAGTGCAAGAACAATCTGGAAAATACACAGACAAAAGATCTTCATCTGAGAGTATTCCCATTTTATGGGGAGTCATTGACACTGGGGCTGTTGCCCCAGCTGTCAACTGCATTGCTTAGAAGAATACCAAAGGAACAGACAAGAACCAAGTCAGACACTCTTTCCTCTGGCATCCAGAGCCAGCATCTCTACAACAGCCTAGCCCAGTACTCAGGATCTGTTTCCCCCAGTTACCTTAGCACCAATCCAACATAGTTTCCTCTTCTCCAAGAAGACCAGCTTCCACTGCCTAGCAAGCAACACTAAGAAGATGACTCATAAGAGAGCATAAAGTTGCAACACTCCCTGAGATAACAAGAAAACTTCTCCAGGATTGGTAGGCAGAGTCTTTGCTTTTGAACATGCTGCAACGCTCTAAGGAAACTGCACAAGGGGAAAACTGGCACCAGAGTCTCTTTTACTTATCCAGGGAGAAGCTTAGCTAGACTGGTGAGGTAAATCCACAGATTAACAAGAAGCAAAGGTGCAGCAACAAATCCTCATCCAGGCAGTCCTCGTTTCATGACCAGAGAGTTTACTGAATCACTGCCCTATGGCAGTCTGCTGCTAGGATTAATTATCTCAGGCTGCAAAGCCTCTTTAATAGCTATCCTTGGCCAGCTCAGAGACAGGTCACCAGTCTCCCCGACAGGCATTCCCCTAGGGAAGGCACATATGGTGCTTCTCATGGTGCCACTCCCTGGAGCAGACAGTGCCCCCTGTCATGGCCAGGTCAATTACTGCTTATGGCAACTGCACTGCAGGGACTGAGGCAGAAGAGCCTCTGAGCCTCCCATGACATTTTAACTAAGGAGGGGTATGAGGTTCTGGTGTGTAGATCAGCAACAAAAGTCCTCATGTATCTCCTCATGAGGGGAAGTCCTATCCTGAGAAAGGGGAGCAGACTTTTGGAGCTAGAAGGATCTCAGAACATCTGCAAGCCCTGAAACTATGGGGGCAGAAACACATTGAAGAGACAGGCACAACTTGCCAGTGGAGTTTTAAGGTTCTTATAGTGCATTTTTTCCTTGAAATATCTTTGCAATCATCTCCATTTCAAATTTATTTCTGAGAAGCAAAAATGGTAGGACTTCATTCCAAAAATAACAGCATCTGCATTAATTTTCTAAACATTTAAAAAAAAAAGAAATTTAACTTCTTGCATTTATTTAATGAAAACTGATTAAATAGCTAAGACTTGTTTTCAAACATCACAGTTTCCAACAGCAACACTACATTTAAACCCAATGTTCTTTTAATCACGTAAGTGCAAAGGGACTCCCAAAAGCTTTTGTGGCTCTTAATGCATTTGCTTAACCTGCCTTGCAAAAAAAAAAAAAAAAAAAAAAAAAAAAGATAGTAGGCATCAGCACAAAAGTGTAAGTTCTATTCATGTCAAACTGACAGACAGATCAAAGAAGAAAAGTAGCTCAGGGAATTTGAAATATCTATTAATTTTGCTACTAAAAATATATCCAAATCGAAGATGTTTTTCACAGTCCCAAACAAAATCTTTTTCAAGTAGAGTTGAGAAACTCTTTGTAGCTCCCTGATTTTCAGCAGTGAGAGTATGTATAAAGATTCTTGTGTAACCATGGACTAGTCAACTGAGTCACCATTAAGGTACCTGCCAGAAGTCTGTAAACACCAAGCAAACCCCATGAATGTGTTTTCAGCAAGGTGGAAAAAACAGAAATACTGAGCAAGTACCTGTGAACAGAGAGATCACAGATCTTCACCGTAACAAAGTCCAAGGAATTTACAATGGCTGTGGTCTAGGAGTGACTTACCAAACATGAAGATCACTCTGAAATGGTCACTAGTGATCAGGTTCCCACAGATACACAAGATTGCTGTGCTTGTATAGGTCCTAACTTAATTTCAAATTGATAATATGGATCTGTTCGTAAGCTATTTATTCAAAGTTGAAAAATTAATCCTATCAGGGTGTTTATATTCTAGAAACGTAAAATGTCTTGTTAAACTGTAATTTTAGCCACTTTTATATAGTTAAACTATATAATTGTAGCAATTACAACCTACTGATTCAAGGCAGGGAAGAAACAATCTTTAGAAAAAGAGTAATAGGTTTTAAGGGGAAAAAAGGATAACCTGGGAGTACCCTTTCCTTCCAGCATGTCTTGAAAAAGTACCAAACTGTTTTATCTAGCACTACTAGTAGACACTATCTTTACCAGTGCCACAGTGATGACCTATAGAAAGTTCTCTGTAATGTACAGAAAACATAAAGCTTACAGATGCAAACTGTACAGATGTGTCCTCCAGAGTCAATTCTTTCCCTGAACAAATTCATATTCCTAAAGGTTTTGGCAAGTAAATTACCACCATTAATTTTACAGCACCAAATACTAGTTTCATTTGCATGTGTACAACATTATTGACTTTTAGGAGACTTTACATGGAAATGAAGTTAGTATTTAGCCCACTGATCTAAACTCATGGAAAGCAATGGCAAACTTCCCCTTGGCCTTCTGTAGCATCAGAGTTGGACCTATAAATATGCAATTAAGCTATACTTTCAAAATAATTATGGTAGATCACCCAAAAATATCTCAATTAAAAATTTATGGGACCACATTCTATCCACCACTTTGATGCCATTTGATAGAAAAATGACGACAGGCACAAGAACCACTTTCAAAGCTGCAGCACTAAGTAATTAAGCCCTAGGCAGAGTTAGCTTTTTATGGATACCAGCCACATTTTGTCTTACTTTCCATGCTTTTATCTGTGCACACAAAGAAAATACCCAGGTACACGCTGGGTGAGAGAATTAGACTGAACACATGTGCTACACTCAGTCCTCGAGCCAATATGTAAAGCAATTCAGATCAGTGCCTACTTGTGAATATTAAGTTAGACCTTTTCAGCTCTGTACAGACATGGGTTTTAAGATTTTTCCAATATTTGGCTTATGCATACTAACTACATGCATGAATGTCCCTTCTGGAAGCAGAATATTTTACTGACACATTCCAGACAGTAAAAAACTACGTGCATGGTTTGAGGACTTTCTTCATTACACTGTTTTGGTTTCTGCCTGAAAGCAGAATCTCCTGGGCTTTCTTCTCCTGTTGGGCCTATCAGTGCCCAAAAATGAGGGCTGGGTGTGCAGGGTCACAGCCACAGCTGTGCTGCACAGTGTAGGAGGGTGCACACATCCCTGGGCTCCAGAGGAACCTAGAGCTGGAAGACCCCAACAGCACTGCGGGTCCAAGCCAGATGAGGGGCAGCTGCATTAAGGGAACTGCTCCCAAGAGAACCCCCACCTGCAATCACCAAAACTTTTTGTGCACAGCCCTCCTCAGCTGCTCTGGCTCCATGGAAAGCAGGGACCAGCTCCTCCACCTGAGCACCCACAGCACAGACACTGCCTTGGTCTTTTGTGAGACCTAGACATGGCTGAAGTGAGTTGCCACATGCTGAACTTCCCATATACCTGCGTGCTGCTTCCAGAGGACCTCCACATCTTGAACAAGTGACTCAAATAATCACCACTGCATGTTACAGAATTGTACAGATTTGAGTATGTAAACAAACATAATATAAAAAGCAAGGAGCACTATAACATTTACTTTTTGTTTGCTTCAACACCTATATATTCCTCTGGGAATAGAACATAGAACAACAGAATGCTTTCAGTTGGAAGGTCATCTAGCCCAACATGTCTGCAGTGAGCATGGACACCTTCAGCTAGAACAGGTTGCTCAGAGGGTTCTCTGAACCTACTCCAACAGATCCATGTCTTTTCTATGCTGAGGACTCCAGAGATGGACATAGTACTCCAGGTGGGGTCTCACCAGAGCAGAGGGACAGGATCACTCCCTCAGCCTGCTGGCCACACACAGGTCATACACACAAATAAACCTTTAGTAGCATGAGATCCCTGCAGTTCTGGACTATACATTAATGCATTTTACAAGTGGGTTTCACATGCAGGTGCTACAACCAAAGAAAACTAAGTGTAGCAATGTCAGTATGAATGACATCTACACAAGCCTTGGATTATCTTTTGCCTTCAACATATTTGAAAGTGCAGGGAGAGTTAGCAACAGCAGTAGCAATATACTCCAAACTTTTCTTCTACTGCTTTTTTTTCCTCCCCATTTTCTTTATTTAAACATTTATTCGTGTAACATATGTGCTTTGTTTATAGCTGTTACCCAAAATACTTGTGCTATTGCTGCTCTGTGGAAGCTTATGCTGACTCATTTCTTTTGTCTCAGTTATGTATGTTCTCTAAAAGACACTTTATGCCTTTTTGCTAATGCATTTCCTCTTCTAGGTCAAAAGAGAAAATAAATATGAAAAAAAATGATCAAAATTCAGACTCCTTCCACCATTCCTCAACTGACCTCAACTGGATCCTATACCAAAATGGTAGATACTTGCTTCTTGTGTTCACTCCTAAATTCTACAAATTCTTCCTAAGTTCTTTTTTTGAGGCTCACTTTCTTTCCTGTTGTAGCAGAGCACACATTTAGACTGTGAGCTATTGAACTACCAGGAAAGATTACTATTGCAGAATCTGCAATTTCTTAATGAAAATGAAGTTGCTTCTGAAAATAAACAAGCGTAATTAGCAAGCCAGTGCTGTGTGAAATTTGCACCACTCTCTTGTTAACCTATATGTCAAAATGTATTACTTGTGTGCATGTAAATTTGCATTTTCAGTTCAGTAACCTCACAGATCACGATCTAACCACTTTTGGAAACATAATGCTACAAGAAATAAAAACAAATCCAGTGTATCACTGTAATTTGTTATTTTATTAGAGGCTTTTTCTTTAGTTTTTCTAACTGCTTAGGGCTTGATCTTCATAAACCACATTCTGTCTGGAAGAAATTATATTATTTCTACAGTGAAATTTCTAATTTCTTCCCTGATCCCAATTAAGTCGTTAGTTCTCTCTTGCATCTAGTTTCCTCATTACAAGGTTGGGCTCAGGCATACATATATACAAGCATGTTATAGAACAGTATTTCTAGTTCTTTGTGAGTGCAAGTCTGAGAGGAGACCCAAGAACCTCTGAAGAAGCAGTTCACTGACCTGGCCAATGGGGCACCCTCATAGCAACAGCCAACAACAGGTGAGCCCTCCTTCACGTTCTTAATGTTAAGTGACAGTTTCCAAATGTAACACATTCTATGTTGACCTACTTAGCCCAGAAACTAGTTAAAGCAGGAAGTATGTGTTTTAAAATGTTTTGTAAACCAGTATTTTATACTACCTTCTTCAAATTAGAAAAAAAAAAAAATATATATATATACCACAATTTCAGTACCAGTAGTCCAGCTTCTCACCTTCACTGCAGTGACTGACACAAAGATTTCTCCACCACCTAAATTACTTCTCTCATCCTCTCCCAGAATTTTCAGCAGCAGAATCACCCCTTGGTACCTTCTGCTGGTGAGAAACTGCAAGGACTCATAACTGGCTTGGCTTATTCCAGTAATGGATCTCTCAGTCACTTGGGTTTTGTGTCTTCCCTCTTTTTTACTTTAGTAAAAAAACAACTGAAAACTAAATGGCATCTCTCAAAAATATCCCTGCAAAGACAGTCCTTTGGCTCTTTCAATATGTTACCCTCATGGAAAGAATGAGTAAGTATAAAAAGGAGCAGAAGCAATTCTTGTCTCCTTACCCTCATCTGACTCCCAGACTCAAACAAGAAGTTGATGGGAGCTTGCATCCTTCATTTTCTATCCCCTTCCCTGCAGCCATCCTTCTCCCTCCAGTTGGCCAGCACCAGGGCCTCTGCAATGCTCTCCCATTTAATCCCAGTTCTCATTGGGGCTGCACAGATGTGACCAATTGCAATTTAGCAAACACTTCCAGTCTAGCCAGGGACTAGGCTCCAGCTTGCTCTACAGCCACCGTGTCAGCTCTGCAGGGATAAAAACACCAGCACGTTTCCTTTGCAGCTCAGGACTGATGGGTCACAAAAAGCAGATCTATCAAGGAGGTCAAGCAGTTGCTTTTGAGAGCAAAATGAAGCAAAAGATTATGAAATCACCTGTAATAATTCTTCCCTTTCTGGTCTGAATTCCTAAGAGGTGTTTTCCTCTCTTTCTGAAGCCGTTGTACTCCCTGTAATGGCTCAGCTGTTAATGTCACTACCTTTTGAAACAGGTCATGCTAATGGCAAGCTTGCTTTGGGCATATTGCTTCAGGCTCATTAATATGCATGTTCTCTCCCTGTTCATTTGTTTCTCTATTTATTTTGAAGTTGCCTCACTGGAACCTGCATTGCTTTTCTGTGTTAACACTCTTGGCTGGCATTTCTGAGCTCGCTGAGTCTCTGCTTTTTATCTAGGATGGAAATGGGGCTGAATGTTGCAAAAGTCAGTTAATAGCACCTCGGGTGACATTTGCTGCCCAGCTGAATGAATTTCTTGGCCTCCTCACCCTCACTGCTGAGAGACATTCTTTCTACTTGCTCTCAAGTTGACTGTTTACAGTGCAAATTTTAGGGCAAGTAACATCTCTGTATTTGTCAAGCACCTGGCCCAGGGGAATGAAGCCCCTCACTGTGCTTCTACAAAAAAAAAAAAACAAACCCACCACCACCTGGGTTACCTTAAGTCTCTCTCTAAATGTCTCTTCCACCTGAAAGAGCTATTTCCAGCATGGGAGGAGGAATCAACCTTGACTCAGATACCAAATTCTCAGTGTGATAAGGGAAAGTGATTCAGCTGTCTTCTTTTATTTTTGGCTTTGTGATTCAGAAGCAGCTCATTGTTCAGATGACAGTCAGTCATAACTAGGAACTTCTGTGAGGGGGAGGAGTAAAAGCATTTATATAATATTCAGAGGCCACTTTATATTAATATTTCTCCCCAAACAGATCAGTCCCAACATTGTCCTCTGCAAAAAGCCCATGCCATTCAAGGTTATTTTGGGGTGAAAGACTTGGACATTCTGTTTTCCTCCAAGTGCCTTCAGGGACAGCCAATTAGGTAGCTTCTCTTAAGGCTGCAGGTAGTGACAAAGTAGGTCTGCTTCCTACTGAGTCTATTCCTAGCAAATGTGCAAATAGACACACAACTCTCATGACTCCTCTGTACAAACAACATTCTCTTCTCAGGAGACATCTGTTAGAAAATCAAGGAACACACCCTGAAGCATGTAAGAGGAACTGGCCAAGAGCAAGACATCGAGTCTGTGTAACTAAGGAGTGAGGATGGTTTGATTAAATAAATTTCATGGTCTCTTCTGGAAGGCTATGGGATTAAAATCAAACAAATGGGTACAAATGCCCTTTTCATCACATGGGACTCTAAACCACTGCTAAGCCAGTGTAACAAAACTATTACAGTCTAATTGAACCTCGTTTTAATCCACCTTCAACACAAAGTTATTTCCAATCCTCAAAATTCTCATTGCACTTCTTGTGTATGCTGGGACTGTTTATAGTAACTAATTCTTCTGCTGGATCCCACAGAATTTTTTGTGAGATAAAATATTGAAATGTGGAGTTATTTTTTAATACAATATAGTTCATTAAATTATTTACAACCTTATTTTTAATAAGATCTACAAATGAAAGCACTAAGTTAAAAAGAACTGAACAGAGCAAGGTGTATAGACCAGGGTCACTTAATCTGTATCATAATGCAAAAGGCTGCATACAAATTAATTGGAAACCACAATACAGCAGGGTTGACAGACGGGCAGGAGCTGAGAGTCCTGGTGACTTAACAGGGCCCTTCAGTGCTACCTGAGGGTCCCTCAGACAAGAGCCAAGGAGGCTCCAGTCAGTTGGTCAGTAGCAACTAGTAACATACCACCTCTTCCAGATAGTGTGCCTCATTTGATGCAACAAAGAATCCATCTCACAGCCAGTTGTTGAGGCACTTGACCTCAGTCTAGATCTACTGCTGTACAGCTTTGGCTTAGTAACTATGTATTCTCCAACAAGAGCAATAGCAAGGATGCAACATCATCTCAAAATCCATCACACACTACAGTACAGTGAACAGCTGCAAAACAGAACGGAGAGTACGGAAATAGCAGTGCCAAGAGCCAAAGTGGCTAACAGTGTAGAGAGCTGAGAGCACACATGAAAATGCCTTTTTGGTTTTTTTTTTCTAAATCACCTTGCTTACTTGTTTTCAGCACCTTAAAGCAGAAAAAAAATCCATCCAATCAAAAAAAAAAAAAAAGGTAAAAATACCTAAAGCTCTGTGACTGTCACATCATAGGCAATTGCAACCTGAAAATGCAGTCAGCTCTAATAAGACAACACACATCACTTCATCAACCAGAGGAGGACAGATGATAGAGCATGCCACAAAAAGATATTGACTCACTGTGGCTAATTTCTGAACATCTTCATCGGATGCTCCCAGTGAAGCAAGTCCTATCTCTTGTGAAAACTGTGCAAACTTGGGATCAGCAAGTAGAGGCACATGTCCCAGGAGTTCATGGCATGTATCCCTAAGGGAATGCAAATGAGAAGAGAGTCATTACATAAATTAATGTTGTAATTATTCCATAATTAATTTAATGTAAGTCATTTTACATGACTCAAACCTCTACTTTAATCTTACTGTTAAACATAGTTTTTCAAGTGGAGTATTTCTCCCCTGTGTATGGTTCTGTAGAAACATACACATTTGCTTCTATTATATGGGTTATATATCACTTAACCCCATGTGGTCTGTTATTTCCCCATCATTTCCAGAATGAGTGGGAGGGCCTGATCACTACTGACCTCCATGAAGACCCAACTGGCCAAAGGAAAGCCAGATGTCTCATGTTTTCAGCATTTCTCTCCATGTGAATCAAGTTAAAAATCCAACATATTCCCTCCTCTTCCTCTTCATTCCCCTTTCCACACCTGGGTACAGCTCCACAACTGTTTTGCCACTCACCACTAGAAATTCAGGGCAAAATTTCCAGTGGTTTCTGGGTGATTCATTTCTCATTAGGCCTGAGGTCCTACTGCAATTCCTGGTGCTTGGTTACACAGTCCACTTTTCACCAAGCAGACTTCCAAAAAAAGCAAAAAACTCGAATCATTTTGGAAAGAACTGCTGTCCACACTGTAAATGCATTATTAGTCATGACAAAGTGCAGATGTAAGTGTACAAAAACCTGCTAACCAACCTAATGAAAGTGCACATGCATCATCTACAAAAGCTCTCAAACAATTCTGAAAGTTTTGGTGCATTTGTTCAAAGAAAGTAATGGACTTGGTAGTAAAGTTCACTTTAAAAAACAGATCTGACATTTCCTTTGCTTTTGTCTCTTCAAAGACATTTCTCCTTTTTTTTTTTTTTTTCCCCCTAAGCTGTAAACAAATGTTTTAAAGGCAGGGAGAAAAAACATCAAGTTTTCTGCCTTCTATCCAAAATCATCCAATTTGTCTTTTATAAACTATTTCTGTTAGAAAAGACACAGAATCTGACACTTCAGATAAATCATGAACAGAAAAACAACCCTCTATACAATTTAAAGCCTCAGTACTGGGTATTCTTCACCAAAAAGCCTGCACCAACCATGTCTAGGTAGGTGGTTAGTAGACAGTAGTCTCTGAATGTATGCAAATGAATATTAGCATTTTTGCAATCCCTAGTTTGCCTCAGCAAAAGCTTATCAACTATAGTTCCAGTATTGAGGGTAACACACAAGCTTCTCTTCTCAGCCCAGACAGCCTCAGTGATGGATGCTTAGCAACATTTGCTCATGTTATAGTCACACTTTTTGGCGAGACAAGCACCCCTCTGAAGTCGTGTGTGACAAATCTGAGCCAATTTCATATATGGGTAATTCATTCCACAGTACAGAGGAATTGCCAAACCTCACTTCTCTTTCTTCCTAGGCATTCCTCTTTCCAAAGCAGCAAGGGAGGTAAATAGATACTCTTGTGCATGGTCCATGGACTAGAAATGTAGTTGTAGCAATACAGGCTGAGTGCTCAAGTATACTGAACGACAGTATTTTTAGTCAACACCCATGAAACACATTTGATATGTCCAGCTGGCCAGGAACAGCATGAGACATCCTACCCACATAAGAAAAATTGTTTGCATTTGTTTTCCACTGCCTGGTAAAGCTTGTCCTTCCTCCCTTGCTTCTACATCATTGCATGGCCTCTCAGAGACTGGGAAATTCCCAGTTTCTTCAAAAGTGGCTGGTAAGAAGGCTTAGTTTTCATGATCTCCACATAAACCTTTGGTGATGCTCTGAGTCTTGTGAGATGATAAAAGTTCCCTACCACGTGACCCATAGCACAGACAGTACTCCCTTTCTCACTGGAGCTCAGACTTGAACATTTGGCTGTCTCTGCATGGTATCTATTTCTTTGTTCAGGAGACAGT
Organism: Ceyx melanurus; assembly: GCA_024611195.1. Taxonomy (NCBI): domain Eukaryota; kingdom Metazoa; phylum Chordata; class Aves; order Coraciiformes; family Alcedinidae; genus Ceyx; species Ceyx melanurus. The sequence goes on along the minus strand of JANHGL010023377.1, from coordinate 16,493 downwards.
TTGCATCACTTGAGTGGATAATCATCAAAGGTTAATGACCCTTCTTTAATTAATTCAGTTCCAGTCACAACAATTTCTTCTGTCATCCATGATTTAGCTCACTAACGATACGAAGGACAGCAAGGAAACAGAGATTGCAGTCTGACAGATATACCTAGAGAACTCCCAGTACCAAACAATTCACTGGAGGAACCTGAATCCTCCAACTATCACCTTCCAACACAGAAATGGGCCAGAAAGCCCATTCTCTGGAGGTTCAGATTCCCTCCTTCACTGGAGAAATCAATACCAAATGCCAAGAACTTCACCTATGCTGCACTGCATCAGTTCAGCTGTAGTTAACTTCACATCAGTAGTTCAAACAACTAGGGCAGAGAAGGTACAGTGGGACTGGCTTCAGGTAAGCACACTTGTCTCCAGGCAGGCCTCTACAGCAGCATCACTACTGTTGGTATCTGAGCTAGTGTCTACATCTCTATTTTCCTATGCAGAAGCCACAACTCCCAGAAAGCAATAAGCAAAGACATGTTATTGCTAGTTCTGCACTGGGGCACAGGCTCTTTGTGTCACTTCTACCCTTGCAAACAAAATGAGAACAGACAAAGCCAAGCCCCATTAACCTGTCTCTGCTGGCAAGAGGAGGAGGAGGCAGAAGATTATTTCTCTCATGCCCTTTTGCTTGTAGAGTCTTCCATTAATACTATGAAAAGCAGTGCTTTGAACGTGCAGTTAGAAAGAGGAAGGGGGAGCTTGAAATAAAAAGCATAGGAAAAATAATACAAAAAGCCAATAACAACAAACAAGAAACCAAAACCTAACAAAGAAACAAACAAACAAACAAAAAAAAAATGCAAAGAAAAAACATGCACACACACACACAAAAATAAATAAACACAACAACAAAAAAAACCCACAAGCAAACACCAACCCACATATCTTCCAGGCAGAACCATGAACCAGCATTTGAGATTGTCACTGAAGCCTCTTGTATTTCCCTGCCAGTCTGGCCCTTTATAGATAGTCTAAACAATATAATTCTTCACTTAGCTACCAATGCTTGGTTCTTTTGTTTTGTTTTATTCAGAAAATAATTAAGTTCCTTTAATTTATTCACACACATTGCTGAGAGAAAATAAGATTTTTGTAATGTACTTTTCACAGCAAAAGATTTTTCTTGGAGTAAATTAGTTAGCAGAACAGAGGAAATCTATATAGCTCTGTGAATGCAGCAGTAGCATAATGAAACTCAGGAAGAAATGTTTTAAAATGCATATAGTAGCGATACAGATCAAACTAAATGAACTCTCTAATTTGTATCTAGCTCTATAGCCTGGGTGTTAAATCTGATGGAAAGCCCACTGAAGTCAAAGGGAGTCTTTTTACCAGGTTTATATCATTGAAATGCAACATTCACCAAGCAGGGACCTGCAGCAAACTTCATTATGGCCCCATACATCAACCAGCAGATCTCAGGGCATTGTAGCTACTGTGGAAGATGAAGAGCTGTCCCCACTGAAGTCAATTTAGTTTTGCTGTTGATTTAAAAAAAAAAAAAAAAAGCCAGGATTTCACTCTACATTTCTGATTATATGCTCTATCTTACAAAAAAACAAACAAACAAATAAAAAAATACCCCACATTTTAAAAAGGATTTGCAAAATTTCCCTATGGAGTCCCTTATAGCTCCTTCTATAGTTCCTTAGACATACATGATTAAATTCATGTCATTGAGTATGTCTGCAAGAAGAGAGTAACATCATTAGAAATTGACAACTTAATTCCTCAGTTATATTTAGTGTTAAGACCATAACTTGGATTTTTAAGATCAGCCTCAATAAAGAATAAAAATCATCATTCTAACTGAGCTATTATTACTATATGGTGACTTTCTAAGACACCATGAACACAAAGGTTACCAAAAGAGTAGCTGGCATTACAACTAAGGACCAATTATGATGCACTGCATAGTTTGAATGCAAACAGCATCCTGAAAACTACAGGGGTCTCAAATACACAAATCAATGAACTAGAAAGTATCAGCAAAAGCACAAACACAGTTAATTGTTTCACTCTTTTATTCCTGTTGGAGTTATGTACCTAAATCCATCATCAATAGATGAAAACGCTCTTCTAGTTTGTACTAAGTTAATAAATGTGATAATTCCTTTGCTGAACATTGGTAGATGCTGCAACCTGAGACCCTGGCTTCCCCCAGGAGAGGAATCCTATACTTCTTAAATTTAATATCTTTCTTTTTTTTTTCTTTTTTTTTTTAACACCTACAGATATTTTCAGATAGATCAGGTCCAGCATTAATATCCAAGCCCTTCTTTCAGTATTTTACATTGTAGCAATTTGCCTACAAATTCAAGAGATTAAAGTTCTCGTTACAGAGGTTTCCAAGGGGAGTGAATCCCTTCAGGGATTAGCAGCTCTTTCCCAAAAGAAACTCACAAAACCAGCCTCACAGCATTTCAGCCAACACTTCGTGCTGAGGAATAAAAGTAGGTACGTGTGTAACAGCACCACCTGGTGACTCCTGAGGGGATATTGTCAGAGCATTTTTAGATGCAGTTTATGTGGTTCCATTAATCCTTTTATATCCGAAAATACTACTCCATGGCTCTGGCAGTCTCTTTGTGAAATCAAGGTTAGGCACAGGTCCGAATATTTACAGGAATGGAACTGAATATATACCTATAAACCCTTTGTGTACATTTTGGCAACAATAAAATCCACTCAAATTGTCCAAATCTTCACTGCGAAAATGTCATTCCTGTGGATACAGGAGCAGCAGATGCCTTTGGTACAGCTACCTCCATATTACCTAACTGACATGAATTGTTCTGTTATCACTGCACAGAGCACACCATATATAATACAAGACAAGAACTACAATCGCTTCGATCTTTTTTCCCCCCTCACTTTTCATCAAGAGACCAAATGCCAAAATATTTCATCCAAACTCACAATATTCTGTTTCAGAAAAGCTGCAATTCTGCCCCATGAAAGTCATCATTAAAGTGTCTCTCATTTCTATCATGTTCCCTGTAACAAGCTTCCTATCTAATATCCTCCCTGGGTGAGAGAAAAGTGCTTCATGACTTGCTTGCACTGGTATATAGAAGAGAAATGAAGTTCAGTTGTGAAGTCTGGCCCAAAAAAGATAAATGGAGACACAAGAAGACCAAATTATAATTCTAAATTTATTTTTTTTTTTCTGGGGATTTGGGGCTTTTTTTTACAACCTCTTTCCTTAACTGTCCAGCAGAAAGTAAATTTTTTAACACTTTTTCAAAATGTCTAGTTGAAAATTCCATTTTCCATTGAAATAAAATCCAGGTAGATTTTTTTTGACCAACCATATAAACAACCCAGTTATTTAAGACCTTTGTAAAAAGTCCAAAAGAAGCCTTTGAATTAAATTCTGGCTCACCAACATAAAGGCTTTTGCCATCAAAAGCACAAGTAGATTTTTACATCTGCAGGAAAGTTCCTCTTTTCAATTTTGGCCAAAATCAATTGTGGTTTTGAAGAATCTTGTGAGCATATTTTTTCAGCAGGAAAGCAAACATAGCAACTTACGGTTCTGGTGTGTAGAGAGGGTCTGAGCCATGACGTATGTACTGAGTACAGTGAAAAACTCTATATGCTAAGCCAGCTAAAAAGTCTCGTGGAGAAAGGTATCCAGCAACTGGTCTCACTGTGAAGCCAGACCTTTCTGAAGGAGATAATAAAATATCATATAATATATATTTTTATATATATCACTGTATCAGCTTCTGAGGACAAGTAATGATCTTGTTAATTATTCTACCACAAATATAACACTGAAGATCACCATACATCATTTTCACCTGCTATGCACAAGAGTTACTTTCCATTGCTAGCATGTGTTTAGCAAAAGCAGTATTTTATAGTTTGAATACCTTTGTCTAGAAAAAATGGTAAGGTATCATAAGTGTTCCCAAATCACTCGCTTCATGAGGTCTTGAGCACTCAGGAAAGCCTCATTCATATTCATCAGGCTGTACAACAATGTGCCAAACCTGCTCTCCTCTTGCTGCTCTCCTGCTCTCAGTTATCTTGGCATTTTATTCCCTCTTTTACTTGCCTGAATAACTGGGAGATGTCCACTATGGTTATCAGAACTCCCACCCCATAGTAATAAAAAGAGCAGAGCTAACTCTGCTCTGTATTTCACTGTTACTGAAGGATTTTTCTCCCTGTGCAAAGTACCATCATGTGGCACATGTTCTGTTGTTTAATTCTCCTCAACTTTGTACTTGCAAATACATACAACTGTTTTGAGTCAACAAACTCTCTGTCATGAAGAATGTCAAAAATAAGAATGATACTTCAGGCTAAACCAAAGTCCACTGACAAAGCTGGGAGTCTTTTCATTCAATATGCTTTGTATTTTCTACTAACAAAAAAAGAATGTTTTCATGAAACTTTTATTGACAAACCAAATAGGAATCTTACCTTTAAGAAAAACAGAAACATCTTCCAACTGAGGCACATTATCCTCTCTGTATCCACAGTACTTGGTCAGCAGAGGAAAGTTTTTTAAATATTCACGACAAGCATGGGTAGGGTAGAGTTTACTGAGTTCTCTAAATACCACCCCCCATGTTTTAATTTCTTCAGCTGTATATTCCACTCTGGGAATGGGTTGACCACTGTAAAAAATAAAGTAATACAAAATACATTTGAATACAAAGAGATCCTAAAAAATCTCATAAATACATCTCTCTATTTTTTTTTCCTTTTGCAGCATTCCTCTGCTTCCTCCCCCTTATACAGATGTACAGAAGTTGTGAAGTGGGAGCCTTCCAGGGTACATGCTAATCTGTCACTGACATCCATGATTTATCTTGAGTGGTCACAGCTCATTCAAACCTGACTGACAGTGTGAAGAGAGTGAAGGGCTCAATCCAATTTGCACTGCCTTGTATTTAGATGTAAGGAATCTCCCATGCCATGGTCACAGGCCATCATCTGACATCATTAATTGCACCTAGAAACTTTATAATCTTTATCTGGATTTACTGTTCACAATCCTTAGTATGTAACCCATGTATTCTGCTGTTTCTTCAGGTGTCCTCTTCCCTCACTGTAATAAAGAGAATGGCAAAGGGACCCCCATGATTCTCCTCCACCCCATCAGTCCCCATCTCCCACTCCCCTGCCACAGGGCTGGCAACCTGAGCACTCCCAGCCCAGTGCTGCAGCTTCCCCAGTACTGCAGACTGGGTGTATTGGGCACAGGGGATCCCACTGCAGCAGGAGAGCTGAGTGCTAAGGCTTTTGCTGGGGGTTGCCTCTCTCCATCTCAGTCATTGCCCAGTTCACAATCCTGTCCCCACCACCTGAAGTAAGCAGCAATTTGCTCTCACATCACATGCAATTGCTGCTATGCAGTCCCTACATGCACAAAAAAGGATCATCTGCTCTACATTCATTGTGCCTGTCCCTTCATCTTTATTGAAAACTTACCATTTAATCCCCTTGCCTTTCACTATATCAAAGGATTTTGATCCATGGCAGTTATCTGTCAGTCAAAGGCTACTTTGTATGAGCTACTCATGCTTGTTAAGGACTAGGGGAACATCCAGTACATCCACTAGTTCCCCTTCATCCACTCTACTGCAGACATGACAAGAATGGCAACACATCCAGTGAAGGATTTCTCATCAACAGAAGCTGCACTGGGTCTGTGCCCGTTCTGCAGTGGGAATCAGTCCTTCAGGTCTAGTATCTGTCTTCACCTTTACACTATGAAGCAGCCTTATGCTGCTGCCAGCTTCTGGACAATGTAACACAGCTATTCTAAACTGCACTCTACATGACAGATACAAGCAGGTAGCAACTCTGTCCACCTGGGGTTGCCAGAATGCCATGCAGTAGCCTTGTCCCTTTTCCTTAGGCCTGACCTCTACTGCAGATACTGTCAGTACAGGTCAGCACTGGCCCAGCAAAGAGGAAGAAACAAGTACACTGATGGAAAAACTCAGGTTCCTGTTTAGCCTGTCACTAGAGAAGTATAAACACAGTCAAGGATGTGACGCTTGGTCACTGCTCACTAAAAGGTTTATAACTTAGTTATTGTTTCAATTAATTCATTACTACTGAAGTAAGGTTCACTGAACATTAATTCCTTAATAGGATTTATGCCTCAGAGAGCTTATCTTATTTCCAGCTGATCATGCTGCTGCTTTCTTTATCTAGAGGATCAAGACAGTCAGACTTGAGGGAGGCCCTATGCCTTTATAACTCAGCTCTGCAAATCTCATTTTTCCCACCCTCTTATTTGAACAAGCAAGACCCACCTTGCACTCAAACATACCAATAAATCATAAAAAATGGCCAGCCTGGATAGCCAGTGTTCTCATGGCTGAGTAAGATCAACCAACCAGCTAACCTATCCAGAATTTTTAGTTCCCCTTATTAAAATAAGACCTTTCCATTTTGCCATAGTCATGAACCACCAACTCACATTATGAATTCCCTCTTAAACATGGTATTTTTCCTACAGATTTAATTTCCTCAACAATTTTTCAATCCCTAATCAGTCTCAAAGGACTAATTAGCAAGATGAACACATCTTCACTATCTTTAGGATAGAAGCTATATGAAGGAGGGAAGAATATTTTTTTTTTTGGTCCATTTATTTCATCTAGCTTATTTTCACTGCTGTGCTCTGTTAGCACATCTCTCCATTTAATACCAAGCAGCAGCAAATATCTGCTCCTTCAGGTTCACTTTTTTAGTGTTTTTCTTTCTCCACTACAGAGGCCTCTTTATGTTCAAGCAAAGCAGAGCATCTACCACTACAGAACACTAGCAGTTCATAAAAGAAATGCTGATCCTGGATTTTGAACTCAACAATTTTTTTACAGAGCCAATTCCTTGCAGCCAGTTCTTTGCAGCCAAATATCTTTGTTATTTTTTTAAGGAAACAAGTGTGGGGTGGGTTTTTTAACACTAGAAAATGAAAAATAAAAAGTAGAAATGCATCAAGCCTCAATATGTGATAGGAAGGTCACTTACCTGGAAGGCACTGAGAGGTTCAAGACAATGCTCTGAATTTATCTCTAAGGAATCAGCCCTTACAACAGAGCTGTTCTTTTTGTATAAATAAGTAAATAGTCATTAGAGGACAGATGAGAGTGACAGGACTGCAAGGTAGAGTGGAGACACCTGTATTAACTCAGAGCTCCCCAGCACAGGTAGCAGAAACAGCTTAGCTGTAGCAGCACAGAGCCCTCCCTGAGCTGATCTGCCTTTCTCATGAACAAGATTTTGCCATATCTTCAGTAACTGCCCTAAGCACTAACCTCTGGGTCATTTTGTGGCTTCAGCTCAAAATATTTGAAGTATCTTGTTTTCCCTCTGCTTCTAATAATAGGAAGAGTTTGAAATCTTCTAAAGGTTTAAAAAGATCAGTAGGATGAAGAAGTACTTCTGAGAGGTTTTGCTGAATACAAGATCTGGCACCCAAATAATATCTGGTTTGGGTTGTTTGTGGTTTTTTTGTAATATGCCTGCAGAAATTGTTCACAAGCCTTCAAAATATAAAGGAGGAAAATATTTTTCCTCTCCTTTCTCTGTTTGTTTGGTTTTCTGTTGGGTTGTTTGTGGATTTTGTGTATGTGTGTTTTGTTTTGGTAGTTTGTTTTGGGGGTTTTTTTTCTGGGAATACTCAGTTTCACTCTACAGGATTTTCTGACTGGTTTCAGGGGAAAAAAAAACCCAACACCTTTTTAGCAGAAGACCAACCACTGCTTAGTGAGCCAGCTGCATTATCTTTACAACACTTAGGCAGCTGAGGGGGGAAGAGAGGAAGCTATTTCCAGCAACTTAGCAGCTGTGAAAATGCATGGCACTACTGCCACCCTCATGGGTAAATGAAGAACTATCCCACTTACTGAAAGAGCTCTAGGAGCACACACAGCCTGCCCTCATCCACAGATAGCTGCTTGACATTTCACACTGCAATAAATGCTAGGCAAGAAGCACTAACTTTACTGCAAGCATTACACTGAAAAAAAAAAAAAGGTAATAAATCAATCAGCTGTAAACAAACTAACATAAAAACCCTGTCACCATTTACTTTTGAAAGCTGGCTAAATTTAGGACTTATCTGGTCAGCCTGGGAAGCTTCACCACCCAGCACCTTGCCCCCAACAAGGAGCAACTCAGTGAGATGGATGAATGTCATGAGCACCCAGCTATTCAAATGCCACCATGGGCAGAAAAAAGGGGAAACAACATGACCACTTACACATTTCTTAGACTGGTAATAACTTGACAACAGAAATGGGACAAAAGTAAAGGACAAATATCATTCAGATTATAGGGTCACCAAGCAGTTAATCCTCCTGTTCCCCAGCATTCTGCAGCCCATCTATTAGCCTTATAATAAAACAAACAAAAGCCTTCAAAACTCCATTTTTTATTTGCTTCCTGACAAGACATGACTTCTGTGAAGGCAGAAAAAATTGGTGTGTTTCATATTCTTTAAACATCATAGGCAGGAATCTCAGATGATGAAAATGAAAAATCTAAAGAAGTGGGATAAACTGGAAAATAACATGAAATTAGTATGTTCTTTCCCTTGAGAATGAGGCCTTAGGCCTGTTGCAAATAAAACCTAGAATATTAGTTGAAAGTTTCTATGACAAGAAACTTGCAACACAGTGAATATTTGTAGGTAGCACAGGAAGTTTTTCAGCTTCCAGGGACAGTAGCAAATTGAAAAAACTGACTTGACATAGGAAAAAAAAAATCTAAAAGAGAAAACACATGCAGTGTATTTGTGCACAAGCAACAGCTCCACTAACTACAGAGAGCACCACGGACTGAACTCTAAGAAATTGAGAGCTATGCTGGCAAAATTGATAAATAGCACTTTGCAGCATTCAGAATAGTAAGCACATGAAAATAAAATAATAATTTTGGGTTTTAGTGAACTTGCTCAACTAGATAGGGATACTAGATATGTGCAGTTCAGCAGTGCATATGTTTGCCATCAAGATGTGTGAATATTTGTCAAAGAGTTTCTTAAGTTTAAGCAGCTATGAATAAAATGCTGAAGAGATAGTGCTTACCTTTCACATGCTTTACTTGCCTGCATCTGTACCAAAAATGTAACAGGATTTCAGGCATCAGGTTTGTCAGTTGTAGCCTACACTAAACTAATCAAAGTTTAAAGGATGACTTTGTCTACTGTTAAACTTCATCCTGCAGAATTAAGTAGAGCATGAATTCTAACTAGTCAGCAGCATGGGGAAGAATTATGCCAGTACTTACTATTTATAGCTCATGGCAACATCCACGAAGTACTTCCTTCTCTGTCGATAGACATTGTCTTTAAATCCCTTAAGCAAGGAAGAAGAGAGTAATTTACAATAAGGTCAGAAAATTAGCTGTGAGAATTATAAAATAAATCATTAAAATGTTTATTTAATACCCAATTATACTATATTTTGTTTAACACTATCTACTAAGCTGCAAAAGAAGATGATTTCTTCACTTTTTTCCCCACCAAAGTCCCATAGGAGGTTTTTCAAGACAGGTTTGTGCACAGGTACAGTCACAGTTATTCATCCAAGATGTTCAGAAAAGGAAACTTTTTCCTTGTCATCTCACTCAGGTTTTCCTTAATCCAAATGGAGATCTACAGGCAGGAACAAAGCAGAATAATTTACCTATCCTTAATTCTTCACTAGAAGAATCAAGCACCCAGTGTTCATACACAACTCATTTTGAAGGTGCTACTTCAGCAGCTTAATGAACACATTAGGGTCTGAGCCATTAGCCTCCAGCAAGGAATATGCAAATTGCTCCAATTCCAGTTCCAGAGGAAGGACTCTACCTTGCAGGCTACAGTAGGCTCGTACCTTTTCCATATTAAGCACAAAAGAGCTGTATAAGACATGCACACCAGTCATTTACAGCCCTTTGAGCTATTCATAAGTGAAGGACCTCTTCTATACTTGTAAAAAATGTAGACACTTTGGGTTTTGGGCTAGAAAAAGAGTTATCTGTTTTCAAGGCAGAACTGCCAACCACTTGAAGACAAAAAAAAAAAAGGGTAAAGAGTTATCCGAGTTCACCAGTTCACAGCCCAGAAAGTGCATTTAAGTTTCCCTTAGAGCTAAAAAGTAAAATATACTTACTGCTCATATACACAAATGCAAATCACTGAAGGGAATAAAAATATAATGTTGTTTGATTTGTATGCCCTACCAGAAAACTCAAAAAGCATTTTACTGCCCTAGAACCAAATCTGCACTGCTGGGGCAGAGTAAGGGGTCAGAGGATTGCAAGGAAACCTTCATGCCTTCAACTCCTACACAGGAAAGCTTTCTGACTGGCAAAAAGTTGCTATAATCTAGGGGAGCCCTTTTGCTGGCTTCATACCTTCTGACACAAGCACTGAGTTACTCAGCTGCAGAATGTTCAAGAGCTGCAAACTGATGGAAGGCAGCACAGGGGGTTTAAAAGCCTGTCACCTGTGGTAGTAAAACTGAGACATTAACCAATATGGAGCTGGTGAGGGCTATGCTGCTCTAAGTGCTGCTATACTGGGTCTGTAATGGGGCAATTCCCTCGGGTCCTCTGGTATCTACCTGCCACCACTAAAGAACAGGGCAGGCACCAGAAGCAGCCTTTGAAAGGCCAGTGAAAGACTTTCCAGTGTTTCTGCCCCATCTCTAATACATGGCGTGCTGCACAGGCTAACAAATGGTGTGTAAATTATGTTTTTAAGAGCTCTCTCAAGTGTAAAATACATATTCATATAATGCAAATGTCTTTTTTCATTGTCTGTAAAACTGAAGGCAGATTTTCAGCAGAGCACTCAAGTATTTAATGAAGGCACCAGCTCAGAACATATAACAGGATCAAATGGCCCATCACAGCCATCGACTCAAGGCTAGAATGAGCTGCCACTGCAGCCTCTGTTTGAACCAAATTACTGTTAATGGTTGAAGGTAATCAACAGACCTTTCCATTCTGAGAAAATGAGAGGCAAATCCTAGTTTGTCACCTAGAAGTACAAAGCAGAAACCACGCTCCAGTAATGTGTTGCCCAGATGTGGGCCCACAGTATGGAAAGGGCTCCCAGAGGAGCTCCCAGGTAGTGGTGACTGGGGACCAGGAGAGGCAAAGATGATTACAGCTGATACTTGGGCCAGTGACACCAGAGACAGGGATGTCAGAGCTGTCAGGGGACATCATCATGATGTGAACAGGCATGAGGGGCTGTGCTTCAGTACTTTAAAAAGTACTCAGAATCAGCAGTCAATGGGCTTTTTATTTGCCTGGCAAATAACCTGAACAAATAATCTCCACGACAATGTTATGTTACACTTACAGGGTGATCAGCATCCAGCTCAGATCCATACATCAAAACTCTCTGTGAGCATTTGTCTAACTCAGATATCTTCCTGGGGAACCAAGGGACACAGTCGAGATCTGCAGAAGACAGAATGTGAGTTGAATGTACTGGAGCATAAGACTATGGAGATACCTCTGCAAAACATTTGTCAGTGTCTAAAACAAGTGATAAAGCAGCAGCCTTGCCTTCTTCATCAGTCCAGATGTTTTCTGGTGGATTGAGAGACACGATATTAGTCTGAAACTTGAGCAACTGGATTAGTTCATTGAATTCTTTCTTACTGCAGTCACAGTCCACAAAAATTTCCACCTCTGAGTTCCTTCTCTTGGATTTTCGTGATTCAATATGAACCATACTCACATGCTTCTCCTGTGGAAAGGTGAAATAACAGAAGTGATGCAGACATATCAGCTAGAACTGCAATAGTGATGACATATTCCTCACAAAAGTTTCTCCCAGTTATTAAAAGGTGTTTTCATTGAAAGTACTCACTTCATATTTACGTGGTTAGTGACACCTAATAAATGCTGAAGATAAAAAAAATGTATTCTAAAATAAAAATAAAACAATATTTACTGAAGAAAGTAAACTAATAATTTAATTTTATCTACCAAGACAATCTCTTACAGAGTACAACATAACACTATCATTTAAAAAGAAAGTGCAATTTTATATTTACTTTTGCTATAACTACTACATTCTAGTGCAACTTTATTAGCCAATGAGCCTAATAATAATTTAAATTTAACTAGATTTGAGAGTGCTTCTTTAAATAGATGCTATTAAACATGTACTACCTCAGCATCTCTTATGAACATGTGAAGAATATCTTTTCATGAGGCTACCTGTTTATTAGTCCTCATCTATCTTGCAGTAATTATCAACAACCCAGAGTGATAATAGTAATAAAATTTAAACCTATTGCAATTTATTCTGTATTAGAACATACCTATCAAAACTAAACAACAAAACAAACATATATATTTACATATATCATTCTTTGACATGCTCCATAAGGTATGTATACAAACTATCTCCTCAGCTGCACAGACTGAGTAACCTCAGACTTTTTATCATACTGCTTTTCTGTAACCATCCTCAGACTCTCCTCCAAGCCCTCTTCAACTTATTAATAAGACAAGTAGACTCCGTGCAGTACCAGTCTGACCAAAAACTACTGATTTCACAGGGATCTGTATGGGAACCAATACCTCCCAGTTTATATTCTAGTTAAGACACATAAAGCTCTGACCCTGCAGGACCTTAAAGATGCATTGACATTGAAAAGATGCTTAAAGATGCCAAACATTGGCTGCCACCACCACCTGGCTGTCTGTATGTAATTTATTCTGAACTGCTCTCTCCAAGTGGCTCCTTTCATTGTGGGTGGCACAGACAACTTCAAACCTCATTTAAGGGGATGGGAATCCCAGGTCAGAAACCTCAAGCGAACAGTGTGAACATCAACATCACTGTTTATTTCAGAAAATCCTTCATGAGCCCAAAATGCTTTGTTGAATGGTCCATAAAATGTTAAGATAACTTTTATTCAACTCTGCAGAGTGTGACTGTGCTCTAGCTACTCTTTCTGTCACAGTCCACTGGATTTATACCAACAACCAACCCAACCTCAGTAGCCTTCCTCAGTCCAGTCAGCATAATAATTTGTAAGATTTACCTGGAAGAGTCGGAGAGCTTTTACCAATCCACCAACTTCATTCTTCAAGGAAAACACCACAGCTGTCTTTCCACCCTCAGAAACAGATTCACCTTTCCCATTTCCCTTATTCCCTTTCTTTTCCTCGTTTTTCCCAGAACTCGATCGGTTCAGCTACAAATGGATAAAGAACAGCACAGTCTCAGATGCAAATGGGGTTTTCTCACAATTAAGTCTTTTTATTCAAAGAGGGATTTTTTTTTTTTTTGCTAGAAAATAGCTGGATGGAACTTATCCAGATTTAATTTAAAAGGCAATGCATTTACTTGAAACCAGACTCACAGGTAAAAAGCAGCCATTAGAGATTAAGCCATTCCATTAAAAAAAAAAGCTTAAGGAAAAGCATAGGAATGTTTAGAATACAAATATTATCTTATTAGGGCAATGCTATCATTAGTAATAAATATGAAGCAAATGGAGACGGTCTAAATTACAGCAAAGCTTTCAGTGATGTGATTCTAACCTGAATATTGCTGCAAAATTGCAGTGATGTTATTCTAACCTGCACCACTCAATTTACAATGATTTACACTGGTCTGTGGTTGTGTAATAACCATCAAATTTATAACAGAGTACATAAAGTTTATGTTCTAAGTGCAATTAATTCTGTCATGTAATGTAATCTTTGCTGAGAAAACAAAACCTGTGTTTATTTTACAAACAAGGGCAGAAAAATAAACACAGACTGTATATATATATATATAAAAAAAAAAAATAATAGCAGGTAGGAATGGACCTCAAGGATCATCTGGGCCAACCTTTCTTGGCAGAAGCATGGCCCAGAACTCTGTCCAGATGAATCTTAGAAGTGTCCAGTGTTGGAGAATTCACCACTTTTTCCAATGTCTTATTTTTCTCATTGTGAAAGACTGTACTTCTCACAGAAGGTGAGCTGACTGAGGAACTCAAAAAAATACAGAAAATTACACCATCCTTGATCATTCCTACATTCTCCTCACCGTTTGGGAGTCAGACCACTTTAAGTCAAATTTCAGGTGTCATTTTCAAAAAAAAAAATTTAACTTCATCATTTGTCTTGTAGAAATGTCATCGATAAAGTCCTAGTTCACTCTGAAATACCCACCCTGTACTGAGTAGAGAGTACACAACGCCCAAGGCAGTTCCCACAGGATCTTCTGAGATTTTTTTTTTAAGTACACAGGTGCTCTGAACTAAAAAGGCAGCTAGTTAAAACCTATAATCTTACCAAAAGCCACTTAGCATAGTTTAAACCAACCACACTTAAACTACTGAATATGTTAAAAAGTTTCTGTGGTCTTTCATCATTATTAGACTACACAGAAACAATCTGGAAAAGCAGTTATTTGTGGAATAACATATGAAAAGGTTCAAATATTTTGATTTTTTAATTAATTGAGCTTGTATGATTCAGCTTGGTGGGAGGCTCGCTCAGGGGCACTTTAGAATTAGGTTATTTTTGCTTTAACTTCCCTAATATTTGGGATTTGGCTGTGTCTTTTTCATACACATCAAACACACAGTCTCCACGTGAAATGACAAAAGTGCTATTTTTGTAGTATCCAAGGGTTTTCACTGTGTGCTCCTTTCTGGAAGCTATATACTGAGGATTGAGTAGTCACCTGAGTGTCTGACAATCTCATTATCATCAATTCCTCTGGAAAACAAGAGTACTTGGCACCTTCTAAGACTGTCAGAGGTTCCCCTATTATTCTCAAGCAAGCATTACCAAAATTGATGCCTGACAGATGCTCTCAAGCACAGGAAAACTAGGATACCTATTTGCTATGAGCCCCACAAGAGCTCAAATCTTATCAGACCTGCTCATTAGTACATTTCAAAATGAAATAATTACCAGAAGATCAACTTTCCTAAAAAAAATAATTATCTGTAGCAAGCACAAGTAGGTGGGAATAAAAGTCTTCTATAGCAGAACTCAGTGAGTCTGTGTCACTATAAACACACACATTTATGTATATATAATCTACAGTGTATCTCTCTAAATGTAAAGACAGCAAACCAAATTTATCCATTTTAACTAATTATTTCCAGTAGAAGCAAAGCATGTACAAATAGGGGTATTTCAGATTTTACTATAACAATAGGCCAGTTCAAAACTGGCACAAACTGGTGCACTCTGTTGAAGTGATTTGAATTTTCACATGCTGAAAAATTTTATAGGAGACAAAGTCTTCATAATCCAAAACAATTCACATATTCAGAGCAGAATACATCATTAGTACCTATTAGTATATATTACCAGTATCTGTTACTAATTAGTACCTATTCTTTACTCTCATTAAAATCCACCTACTGCAATACATTTACCTGTAAGCACACAGAAGTTTATCTAGTGCTGGAAAACACCCAGGCACCTGTTGCACCCATATCATCATCTTACAGAGAACTGTTTCCACCTCCTGGCAGAGTTTGCAGCAGGGCAATTGCACATCCCCGGCACGATGCTCCCGCGTGTTCTTGTCCCCCTGACAGTCAGCAGAAGCTGGGAAACCTCCAAGCCAGCTGCTCAGCCATGGAAGCACCATAGGCACTAACGCAGTGTAAGTGCCTGAGATCTGCATATTGCCAAAAAATGTTTTACATATCATGCTGCGAGGTGCCTCGGAAAGGCACATTTTCTGCTGCAATTTATGCTCTGAAAGACTAATCAAATCTTCTCAAAACCCAAGTACTTAAAAAGCAACTGAACTGGGCCCCAGGGCTGCTACATTATTCCAAGAGCAATAACACTTCTGTAGTAAGGCTGGTATTTCTAATGGAACTTTTACCACTATTTAAAGACACTTTTCAGGCAGCGTTTTCAATGAGGAACGATGAGATTGCAAAGTTTAATCGGCCTCTGCAACTGCTAAAAAACTATTCACTTGACCTCCAGGTGAAGAGGAAGGGGGACGGGGTCTCTGGCCCCGGGACCCCCGCACGGGCTGGCTGCACCCGACGCACCTCGCAGCTCCCCGGACCCAGCGGCTACTCCCTCCCGACCCCGCCGGGCTCCCCGCCGCCGCCGTCGGGGGTGGGCGCGGCGGAGAAGCCCCGCCACTTACGGTGAGGCTGCCGACGGCCGGCCGCTCCTCCGGCAGGGCCGAGTCCAGCGAAAAGCCCCTCCGTGCCCAGTACTTACTGGAGAACATCATCATGGCGGGCTGCATGGGGCCGGCCGGGCGGGGGGCAGCGCCGCGCTCTGCCCGCCTCGCCCCGCGGCGACTCCTTTTATACGCCCCCGCGGAGACTGATGGAAACCCGATTAGGGGAGACCCGTCTCCGGGTGACGAGAGCCGCCGGCAGATAGACGCCTCACCGAGATGCAATGTTCCTCTAGAGGAAGGAGAGGCCGTGGCTTATGAAGGATGCAATATTCTCATTCTTAAG
>JANHGL010023376.1:28854-42159 GCA_024611195.1 Ceyx melanurus | reverse complement strand
TCCTTTAAAGCGCCGGCGAGGGGCGGGCGGTAGGTGCCGCGGGGGCGGGGGCAACACCGCGGGCTCTGTGCGCGCTCCCGCCGGGCGCGCCGCCGTTCTCTCGCCTGGCCCTGGCAGCCGGGCAGGCTCCGCGTTCCCGCCGCGGGGAGGGCGCTCCGCGAGGGGGCGGCCGCGCTGCTACCCCGCGTTTCTGCCCCCTTCTTCCCGCCGCGGAGCGATCCGTGGCGCCGCTCTCCTCCCTGCCTCCAATGGCGGGAGCGCGGGAGGGAGGCACTGCGAAGAGAGGCGATACCGCCTTCCGCGGCCCTTTTTATTTATTTTACTTTTTTTTTTTTTTTTTTTTTTTTTTTTTTTTTTTACTACGAACCGCACAAGGAGAGGTCGGAAGTAAACATAGTAAAAAAAATTACTAGTAGGGATTAAAAGGCATCTCCTCGCTCTTCTCCTCCCGCCGGCTTTCCAGCAGGGAGAGCGCGATGCCCCCCGATGGCGGCGGCAGGGGAAGGGGCTTCATCCTCTCCGCTAACTACCCACCTCTTCCTAACCCAAAGAGGCTTCGACAAACACCGAAGGCGAGCTGGCCCCGCGGGGAGAGAGTGGTGACGGATGGGCGGCGGGGGAGGCGCTGGTTCCCGGCACAAAGGAGCGTGTGTGGCTTGGGTACCCCCCGCCCCGGTCGCTGCTTGATTATCCCGCCTCTGCCGGCGCCTGCAGAGGATTAGACCGGGAAAAGGAGGCTGCGGGGGGGCGGAGGCAGAGCCCCACGGGGGTCACCTTGCAGCCACACTCCTTTTGACGAGCCCTGGGTGTTTCCCCGCCCCGGCTTGTGCCTCAGACCCTCACTGTCGGCTCCTTCCTCCCCTCCCCCGGGGTGACCCCCTTTCTTTCAGGCATCCCCGAGGGGGCGCGGAACTGTGGCGGCTGCCGAGTCCCGACGGGATCTCCCCTCTATCACGGCAAGCAGGCGGGTCCCGCCAAACCGTTAGCTGCCAGCGATACGCACGGACACCCGTGACCTCCTCCCGCCGCCCGGGCGGCCGCAGTTCACGCACCTGCGATTCCCCCGCCTTCCCCCGAGGCTGCCGCCAGCCTCCACCCAACTACGCCTCGCGCATCTGAACATGCCCCCCTCCTCCGCCTCAAGGGGCTCCATACCCAAGGGGAATGGAGGATACCCCCTCTCTCCGCCCTCGATGTGCCCCCTCAAAACGCTTCCAAGCAACTGTCCCGGCGGCATCGCGGTTTTTAAAAATTCCTGTATGTATTATTTATTGCCCCTCCCCTCGCTTTTTTCACGGCGAGCACAAGCCGTGGGTGGGGGGTATTGCTGAGCATGGGGCCGCCCCGCTACTCCGGAGGACACTCACATCGCCACCTCCCCTGGTGAGGCGCCCGCCTGCGCTGGGGGCGGCCCCGCGTTCCCGCCGCCGCCACCGCTACCGTGGGGCCATCGCGCCCTCTCCCGGCCGGCCCGCGCCCGCGAGAGGCAGCGCGTAGCCCCGGGCACCTGAGGCTGCCCCGACCCCCGTGTGGAGCCAGGAGCTGCACCACCCACCCCAAAATTGCTGGGTGTCTCCCCCTTTTTATTTTTATTTATTTATTTTTAATTGGTCGACCGTTTCTTGCCTTTTGCCAAGAGGAGTGTTTGCGAACATCGAACTTCTCACGGAGCAGATGTCTGAAAGAAAAATTTGAAACGTTTTCTCCTGTCCCATGTCCTGTTGGTAAAGGAGGGTCAGTTTTATGCAGACAGGGTGATGGAGCAACCAAGAGCCGTTTTATAGTCATGATGTAGACGCTTCACCTACTGACATTTTCAGAACCAAATTTACCCCTGCTCAGAGATGGCTGAAAATCCATTCATTGTGCTATTTTTAAAAAACATAATCCGGTTTATAGTAGAACCTGCTGCTGTGAATGGAAATCATGTGAGTAAAGGCAACCCTGAACTCAACCAGAAAGGTGTAATATCCACATGAATCTAGTTACAGCTAGTATAATATGCAGTGTGGGCACTTTTACCTATGTAAGAATGGCATCATAATAGCCTGGTACACAATAAATGTCCTCAAAGTTGTTGAAATTCAGCCAGATCTGGTAACGGTAGAAATATTTTGAAATCACCTCAGTGCAGATAGCGTTGAAAATCATAATCCCATTCATGGTTGCAATATAATCATAGGCAGAGCAATTAACTGTAGTATCACAGAGGATTATGACTTGAAGTGAGGAATAAGTAACATGAGCAGATGGACTCTTAAAATACTCTGTGTTCACATGAATGGAAAATCAGGAAAGGAGGACTGGAAGAAATACACTATTGAAACAATACAGCTTTTGGAGGAAAGAATACAGTATTGAAACAATATAGCTTTTTGGATGAAAAATTCTTTAGAATATTCTATAGGATTTCTTCATTTTCTTTCAGGATTTAATTCAGTGAATTAAAATTCACTGTTTCTTAGGGAGCCAACACTGAGGTGTAACCAGTGAAGCTCTTACTCTGCAGTTTTACCTTGGATGAAGAAAGATATTTTAAAGCTCTGATTTCCTATGGCCAGCTGCAGCTGTAAAAGAGCACAAGGTATGAAAGTACTAAGTGTAAATCTCCAGGAAAAAAAAAAGACCATTTTGACAAAATAGCTGTTAATATGGAGATAATACACAGCTATAACATTAAGGAGACAGCAGAGTCAACATTTATGGTTTACTCATTATGATTGTTTTCACACAGGGAGGGTAGTGATAAATAGGAAATAGAAGGGGGATGAGCCAAGTGGAATTCATGTGTGATGCAGAATGGGAACTTGTGAGAAGCAGAAATGAAAGCAAAACCTGAGAGAGAAGTGGAGATAGTGGAACAAACTCTCCCACCAACCTGTTTCTGCAAACCCCTGAGACAGTTTGTAATGTTATTCGTGCCTATGCCATCAATTGCAAGTTTTATTTTCAGGACACTACAATCTACAATTTCTTTTTCAGTGGAATCTAATAATCGTAGGGTCATCATGAATTTGTAGATATCTTCAGAAATTTCTGCTGAAATTTTCGCTTGACCTTTCCATGGATTTGCAGGTTACAGGTCGTCTTTTTTTTTTTTTTTTTTTTTTTTTTCTGGTTACTGCTGAGAAACAGGGAAGAACTAACTAGTTATTAATTATGGAAAGTCTTAACTCCTTGTCTGAGAGATTTACCCATACAAATGTGTTTGTTGCACTCAGAACTGCTAAAACAGGTTTGGTGCACCTATGTGCATCTAATGGCTGTGCATCCTCACCCTGTGGATGTCCACCTTCAGACAGAGATGTCATGGGATCAGTGAAAGTGGCATCTGGAGAAATTTATTTCTTTTACTTTCCCACATGATCTTAGCAGTGTGCCTGAGAGTGCTTGGAGCAAACATGACAGCTTCTTCCTCTGCACCATGCTTCTCATAATCTGCCAACATATGATCCTCACGACAGAAAAATTCAGACCACTTCTTTCTATCAGGAAAAAGGGAAATGCACAGAAGGAAATTAAATGGGTAGAGAGCCAGGGAAATAAAATGTTGTGTTGATATGAAATTACACCCCCAGTGCTGCAGTGAGTACCATGTCCTTCTGAGAAACCCACTGAAATCCTAGTCAAGTATGTTTTATCATCAAGGGAATTAGGACAGAGGCTGAACTGCTCCTGTGGCTTGGGCTGAAAACACCAGTCTTCAACCCAAATTAAATTTGAAATTATTCCACTCAGTATCCAGCTTTAGGACTTTTTTTTTTATTATTATTTTTTAATTGTTAAACTCAAACACATTAAATGTTGATTTTATAATCTGTCAGTGTATATGAAATCAAGTCTTCAATGAAACAAAAACATTAGCAGTTTTTAAAGGTGGTCTGGCATTCAACACATATATCAGTATATATTTGCCCTGGTTTATCCTATTCTATGTGATTGTGAAATTGAAGAGGGCATCAGGATGAAAAGACAGGCAAATATCTTTATTGTAATGTAATTTTATTTTATTTTTTTAATACAGAGAATAAAATTCTTTTCACCAGTTTTGGGCCTTCCATCCCATGCACCCATTACATCTTTTGCTTCAGCATAAAACTACCACAGCTCTTGATTTAACTTTGTTTACAGATAGTTTAATTTCCCAGTTCTTTTCAAACCATCACAGTTACTTGGGTATCAAATTTTAGTTTGTTTTCAAACAGGGCAGACCTTGATTAGTTTATTCTTTACTATATAAAACTATTCAGATACATACAGGACTATTTTCAAATCCCAATGCCAGCAATGTAATGTTAGCTCTTTTTGTGGTTTGAATATACTACCTGTAAAGTAATCTAAGTCCCACTGAAGCAAACCCAAAAATATGAGTAGAGTTTGAGTCAGTCCTTCGTACAGAAACTAACACCTTTTGACATGGGTTACTGGGAGGGACCAGGCTAACACCGGTAGTTTTGCCATTCCTTGGTAGAACAGTGTTTTGTCCAGTTGTGGATTAAGGGTGAATTACAGGAAATCTGCACTGATTTAAGTGTATGATAAATGAAAATATCTTGAAGGCTCTTGTGAAAGATGAACAGTTATTTTTGAAGGTCTGGATAATTTAAATTTCTCTTCAAAAGGAAAAAGAAGAGCTGTTTCAGAATAATAAACCCTGAAAGGCCGGTCATGCATCCCCATGGCCTCTGCATTCTCTGAATTTTATGCTGCAATTATCAGATTGTCAAGACATCCCAGTTTTGCTTGATTAAGTCCTCTTTAAAGAATTAAGGCTATTTGCAACTACTTAATGATCCTTTCAGGTACCAACACTGACAAGACTTCTTTAATTTTAAAAGCCTTGATCTTTAAAATGGGATCAGAGCCTCTCACATTGCATTGCTCCAGCCCTTCAATGTTGGGGAGAGTTTCTAAATGATGCTCCTCATTTTGTGTCCTGCACAGGATGGAGTTTCATGCATGAGGCAGCAGGAGTTAATCTGTCTGCCTACCCATGCATGTGGAGCCACTTCCAAGTTGCACCTAAAGTGCAGAGAGACCCCACCACTTGGTGTGACACCAAGGGGATCTGCAGGGGCTCTGCTTCCAGTAGGAAGGAGCTTCAGAGAACTATCACATCTGCAAAGAAGGGTGAGGTTGGAAGATACTAGGCAGGTTTCTTATTAATGTTCTATCAAAATAAACAAGCCCTCCTGCAGCAACTTCCTTGTTCGTTTGGAGTGAAAGCAGAGGAGCACAGAGCTCACTTTAGTTCTTACAGCACATCCTGTGGAGGCACAGCTTCAGAAATATCTGACTGTATCCGATATTATCTGGAGGAAGGAATGAGTCAGCTGACAGTAAGACTGGAAACTATTGAAACTATTGTTAGATGGCCCATTATTACAATTACCTCTTGTCTCTTTGAGAATTAATATCCAACAATCCTACCAACAGGTGAGAGTATACAGCCCTTTCAGGAACAATGCAGCTGGTTGCAAAATAGCTGCTTGAAAGATGAGGCATTTGATTGCTACCAAATTAACAGTTTCAGCCATAAGAAAACATTCTGGGCAAGAAAATAGCCCTAGAGAGGGAGAATTTCTTAAAATCACATGTATATATGGACTTTGGAAAACACTGGAGATTGGAGATGTTACTGGTCTTGTTGCAGCTATCAGGTGTTTGTATCTGATTTTGGGGGGATGTGGAAGGATGTATGCAATCTACTCATTGGAAACAATGCAAAGCCTGGAGCTCTGGATCAAACTGCTGGTGAAGATTGAGTTCCCTTTTCTGGATCTGCTGAGCAAGCTCAAGAGCACTCATGGGTTTTCTTTGTCTTGCTCAGCAGGTGAAATGATGATGTTCTTGTCATCAACAATTTCTTAATCATGGAGCACCTGTTTGATCATATCTTTAGGGAGGCAGATAAGCTTGGAGCAGGGATTTTGTAGATATTTACAAGAAACATTTCTGACTTAAGCTGTCTGTCCTCCATGAGTCTCTGCTATCAAGAAATATCTTTTCAGACGTGGTATACAATGAACACCACATTTAAAAATTATGTTTGCAGCCTGGGAATGAACACAGTTGGTCTCTGCAGTCAAGGACAAGTCATACTCATTGCTATCCTAATGAAGTTAAGTTTCCAGCCACAGTCAGACAAAATGGTATTCACTCCAGCACCGAGAAGCACACCAACAACTGAGCACATTTGTCCTCTGCTCAAGTTACTGTGGTGCTGACACCTTTCTCATGGTTAGTCCTCTGTGCAAAGCCTTTTTGAGTGGCTGCTCACAGCACAGAGGCCACCAGCAGGGAACATACCATCAAGCTGATTCCTAAAAAGGCATCAGATGGTTTCTGACTCTTCACAACTAAAAATCTTTTCATGCATCCAGTTATTACAGTTTTCTAAGAATGTCCTAATAATAATAACTGCTCTCTAGCTTTATTATGCTGTGAAGTTAATTCTGAATGGATTTGGGCATACATGACCAGGTATAGTGAAATACCTCAGCTAAATCAGCATGTGCACTTTCCAATGTTTCTGGATCCCATTTGGCTTGTCAGGCACCCAGAAGTAAGGGACAGCACTGAAAAGTGTGGTCTTAGCCAGCAGTGATGATCATGTCAACAGGGTTTGGTCAGGCAGTTGCAGCATCTTTGTTTCTCTGAGCTCTTTGTATATCTGTTTTAGCATTGTTTTTGTTACTTTTGGTGTAGTTTACCAGCAATCAGAGAAAATTCAGAACTGTTTAACAGCACTCAGACCAGACATCTTGGGAAGCATTCTTATCTGTGCCTGCTTCTGCATTTTGAAATGAGCATAAGATACATCCATGAACATTTGCTGCCAGTATGGATTTAAAAGCCAAACCCAGTCAGAAAAGCTACCGAAAAACTACTTCACTTGGCTGATAACTCAATTTGTTGATAAGAAAGAGGGAGTGTTTTGTCTCTCTGTATCAGATAAGGGACTTATCACTCCCTGCACTGTTGATGATGAACATGTTCATCTGGCAGATAGTGGCAATAACGCTTCATCTCCCCTTTGCACTGCAAGACATATGCTGCATCAAATGAAATTAAGGGAAATGGATTTAAAATGCTTCTTGGTAAATGCTTTTTAAACCAGTTTATAATTAACCTGTGGAACCTTCTGCTGCATTTTGTTAAAAAGGGCTTGAAAACAGGTATTTTGTGTGAGCAAAAACATGGAGAGATAAAATGTGTAAAAAGATGGGAGAATGGGCATCATTGCTATGGGCTAGGATTGCCTAATTTAAGAGTAGGCTGTAATTGAAAGTGTAAAGTTGTATTTTCTTCCTACACTATCCAATGTAGGCTGTTGCTAGATATAGATGTATTTCTGATCTGACTGGCATTTCTTTCATATTGTGCAACCAGACTCACAACATCAGGGTTCATCTTTGCCAAGAGCGCAAGCATGTCTGGGGTGGAGAGACCTGTCACAGCTGTTTTCTGGGGTGCTTGAAGCACAGTTTGATCCTGCAGTGCAGAACATGTGCTTATGTCTTTGTTTTGTGGCTCAGGCATTTCAGCACTACCCAGACTAACCACCTCAGTTCTGGCTGCAGAACCAGTGTGTCGATACAGGATCCCAGTGTGGATGCAGAGCCACATGAATGCCATTTACATCCACTACTGAGGGTAGTGAGGATAAAGAGAACTTGAATCTATTGGTACTCAGCAATGCAAATCAATGTAGTGGGTTGTACCCATACAACTGCATTGATCCACTGCTCAAGATTAAGTCTGAGCTTCAGAAAGCTTGAGTGCTTGTCCAAGCTTTGACTTGGTAGAAGCAATGATGCTTCATTGTGCTTGTTTATCCTTGGCTTGGTTGAATTTGCGCATGGCAGAAACTGGGCTAAATCTCCCAAAGTGAGATTGCCAAGATGGGCAATTTTGGGGGACTGCCAAGAGCCAGCATATCAGATCCAGCTGCCAGAGAACTGGGACCACAAAACCCAATGTGAAAACTCCAAAAATGGATTCAGCCTTGCTACTAATTGGTTATTCTGGAGCGTGTTTTTGTTTTATTTTCTTAGAAGACATGTGGTGTTGCCAAAGTCCAGTCCTTCTTCCTACTGACATTCAGCTACGTCCCTTTCTCAAACTGGGGAGGGTTAGAGAGGTGGAAAGAAAAACTTTGATCAGAAATTGGCCTGACAAAGAGTGTTCTGAGGGATTAATGTAGAACTGACTTCATCAGCAGCTGAGAGCTCTGTGGAGGAGGAATTTAAGTGCTTCTTACACCCTCAACAATGCAAAGCAGCCATCATCAACAAGGTGTTCCCCAGAGGATACTAATCACTCTCCTCCCTCTTGATCAGCAGTTAAGAGTGTCTCTCTTCTTTCTACTTATCACCTAGTCAGAGATGCCAGAGGTATTTCTTAGAAGATAAGAACATTATTTACACCCAACCTTAGAAAGGAAAGAAGAGGTCCTGAGTGAGCTACAACCATTATTGTTACTGTTATCATTTGTATTGCAAAGGCACTTAACCATGCTCAGACCTCACTGCGAAGCACCAAGGAGGTTTTCCTGACTGTACTGCCTGCCTTTGCTCTGCAAGGGCTTGGGACATGTGACGTAGGGAGGGGAGAGGGTGGTTTAGAGGACCAAAGTCCATTGTCCAGCACTGCATACAGGAATAGAGCAAAGGAATCCACGCAGCCTCAGATTTCTCTCCCATCTATCATGGTCTGGTCAAGTTAATTCACTTCCATTCAGACTGCAGATCCAACCCATAATAGTGCTAACATATCTAGGATAACCCTCCTGTACCAATACAGCTCCAGTCTAGTTCTTCTACTGTAAATGTACCCTCCCATGAGTGTTATGGTGTACATAGGAAGGCAGTGAGAGATGGATCTTGCTTTTGGTGAGAACAGAAATAAAAACTAGGAATATATAACTTTAGGATCATCTAGGTCTGCTCCTTACCAGTGTATTCTTTGTGTTTTAATTTTGTTTTGGTTTTTTTTCTTTGTTTTGATAGACTGCCACAAAAATTATATGAGTTTAGAGCAGAGACGACTGAATGCTTCCAAATATGAAGTTTTACCTACACATGTGATGAAAAGTTTAGGTAGGTATGTATGCCAGCCCCATGTACTAATATCTCTACAGCTATTAAGTTTTTGATGTTCTGATATTTAACAAGGGATCTCTGCCTTCAGCTTATGCTTTACTCGTCTTCCCTTGTTATTTTTTCTCCTCAAAACAAAATGAAACTGATCCCTAATGATATTATGTCTTTGAAGCTAGAAATTGTGTGCATGAACTGTAGAATTTAGTCGTGGTGTTTCTAATTGAAAGGTGCCAGATCATCCCAATGTTTATGTGCTTGATCATTCTCTCTTGCACTGCTGGCAACGTGAGAGTTGTTATACACTTCCCTTAGAGTCACAGAAACAGCTGTCTGTTAAACACTGAGTAGACAGGGCTTTTCAGGAATTAAAAAAAAAAAAAAAAAAGGGAAATCTCTTGCATTACTTTGTGTGATGAAGGTTACCAACTGTTCCTACATTTTCTGTGCTTGGAGAACCCATTGGTAGGTCACTCAAAATGATACAGCATAAGGAGTGTAGGTGTGTTACATGTCTGTAATATTATGATCAAGACAGATACTGAACAGCTTTAAACCAGCAGACCTCAGTCCCATGGCAGCTCAGAGCTTAGACAAAATTCACTTACCTAGCTTTGCCCATACAGGTTTTACAGCCTCCTCTGAGATCAACAGTTGGTGGAGGAGGGCCTGTACCATAAGCAGGGTAGCTCTGAGATGCCTCAGATATGTCAGTGCATGGCTGCACTACTGTTCTGCACAAAAGGTGCAGTGCAGACCTACCCCTACTGCCAATTGTGTTGGTACTGCTGGAAATCTATGGGAAAGATCTAGGGGAAGAAGAGGGGTGTTTGTCTGAGTAACTTCTGTCCCTGTCACAGTGCTGTCTCTGGGAGTTACCCTTAGCAGCGGTGCTCGCTTGGCAATGCTGACTGGTACTTACAGGTTACCCCATGCCGTTAAGGGGGGTTGTGTTTTAGTGTTCACACAAAGGCTCTGGGAGAGCACAGTGGTGAGTATGGATTTCTGTGTCCCAACTGCTTCAGGAACCTTAAGACCCCTTTAAAACTTCATAACCACAGATGTTAATTAACGTATCTGTCTCTCAAGTGTGTAGGAGAGACTGCACCGTGAAAGTAGACATGATGCAAGTCTCAGACCTCTGCTTGCCTTCTGGCACCTTGCTGGTGAGATGAACCACCTGTGGAAGAGGAGGTCATCTTGTCTTGATTGCCAGTGCTCTTTGACTTTGCAGCTAGTTCAGAACCTGTGGTATCAGAGTAACTATCTTGTTGTAAACTAGACTTATCTATCAAATATACTAATGAAATTCAGTAATACCTAGCTCATATATTCATTCCTGAAGAGGCTTCAGAGAAATTTAATGTTGTTTTACTCTTCTGCTATCACTGCTTCCTTTTATTTACATCATTGCCTGAAGGCAAAGACTTTGGTTAAACTAGGAATGCTAGTAGTTTCTGAACAGCTTCAGTATCTGGACCAAATGACTGGTGGCTTAGAGTTGGTAAGGCAGTTGGGGGAAAAAGTCACAGTGACTGTATATTCAATAAGAGGAAATTCTGTTAGAGGGAGTCACTGCTACACATTGTCTTTCAGGTGGTACTGAGGCAGGAGTGACTCTTCACTATGCTCTGGTGCTAGCTCAGCTCCTTCAAAATGAGAAAAGCTGAGATGCAAAGGTTGTGGCTTAGCCCCATGTTAATACATTCCAAAACACTGATTAAGAAAGGTGAATGAAAAAGAAAAAAGAAATGGAGGTTAATGTAGCAGGCTGACATTTTCCAGCCTGCCTGCCAAATGAAAGCTTTGGAGGTGACGTGTAAATAGAGTCCAGCAGCCTGCACATGAGCAGGCTGGAGGGTTTAAACTGGTGTAAATGCTGCTTCCTCTGGAGGGAAGTTAAAAATAGGTTGCAGGAAGGGAAAAGTTTGAGGACATGGGAATGGTTTCATATTCTTCCTAAAGGCAAACTTTGTTGCCCCTCATTGCTTTAGGGAGAGTCTGCTGAGAATAAGATTGAGGTGTGGGTAGCTGGGAGCTCGGAGGCATGCCTGAGGGTGCCTGCGAGCTCTGCAAAGACATTGATGTCATTGTGGGTCCCACCTGCTGGCCCCACTCTTGATGGGGAGCTAATGAGGGGTTTTAAATTCCCAACCTCTCTTCTGGTTTTCCATTCCCTGAGTAATCCCTTTTTTAGAGCAAGCCCTGTAGGCAAGGCTGGATTCCATTTTCACCTACAATCTCCTGATATGGAGACCAAATAGTCAGGTGTAGAAGAGCTTTCACTCTAACCACCCACTTGTGTGATTCCTGTAGCTGGTGTGATGCAGGTTTGACTTCAGCAAGTAGGTGAGGAATTTTTGCTCAGTCAAGAGCTCTGTGAGCTCAAAGCCACCAGTTTCCCTCTTCAGTTCAACAGGTCTGCCCTGTTGTTACGGAGAAATCATAACATCAGCTTATGACACCAGCATGTATTGCTGGGTAATTACACTCCATGAGGTTGCCTGTCTCCCCCATTCCTCTTTCTGTCCTTGATTTTTTTTTTTTTATTTTTTTATGATTTCACATCCTTGAGTGGAAGGTTGTAGGATAACAAAACAGTGCAAAGAACAGATTTTTTTTGGGAAAGGAGAGGACACAAGGCAAGGCTGCTATAAAAGAAGGCAGGAAAGCAGATAGACCTCAGTGTAAAATATTTACAGTAAAGCTATTGATTTGGAATTCTGTCACAAATTCCTGTTTCAAAACAGTCTTCTTGAGAGGTTTTCTAAAGCTCACAAGGCTCTGGGGCAGGCATGTCATATCCAGTAAGTTTCTACAGGCTTCTTTTCAGAAAATGGTGCAATTTTCAGATTGTCACAGCACTTTCTGGTCCAAATGCAAATGTCTCAATGTCCCACTAAGTCTCCTTCTTGTCTCCTTGTTCTTTCTGCAGCTCCCTCAGCACCAGTATCTGAAATTGTGTTGCAGAAGGTGGAGAAGGGATTGTATAGGTTGCAAATGAACCAAATCAATTATTTTAGCTCTCACCATGAAGGACATTTATATAAATATATATATATTTCCTATTATTTTTATTTTTTCTTTATCTGACTTTCATGGGTTGAACATAGGAAAGTTTATGTCAGAAGGGATTGCCAAAAGTCAGGTTTCTCTCCATAAACTTCTGCATATTGTATTTCCACACAGGTACACCCTTCTTGGCTTTGGAGGGTGAAGGTTGAAATTTCTCAGTGCTTGGAAGCACTGGTTGTGTTACCTCTATTTTTTTCCTCCCTCCATAGTTTCTCTTGTCTACCTCCTGGGGAACAGCATCAGATATCACCAGGTCACCAGGTGATGGGTCAGAGCAATTTCCATGTGAGAGTTATACCAACATCAGTTTAAATTTGTTCTGAGGTCAGCATGTTCCCATATCATTTTTTCCTTTATATTCCCTACTATCTCTTTTTTCCTCCTCCCTAGCCACATGGATCCTGAAGGCTCTTCTAAGCATTTATGGCATCATAAATGCATGTAATCATTAACATGAACAAAAGTAATGTGCTGCTTGGATATACAAAGATGAAATGCTGAATGTTTCCTTGCCTGATCAGATCTGTAACAAATGCAGTAGGAGAGAAACCTGAGTTCAGAGTTGAAGCACCACTGAGTTAAGGAATAATTCACAGAATCACAGAATGTTTGGGGTTGGAAGGGACCTAGAAGATCATCTAGTCCAACCCCCCTTCCAGAGCAGGATCACCTAGACTAAATAACCCAGGAACACATCCAGGCGGTTCTTGAATGTCTCCAGAGATGGAGACTCCACAACCCCCCTGGGCAGCCTGTTCCAGAGCTCTGTCATCCTCACTGTGAAAAAGTTTTTCCTTGTGTTTACCTAAACCTCTTGTGCTCCAACTTGCACCCATTGCCTCTTGTCCTGTCATTGGATGACACTGAGAAGAACTGGCTCCATCCACCCTACACTCACCCTTAACATATTTATAGACAATGATGAGGTCCCCCCTCAGTCTCCTCTTCTCCAGGCTC
This sequence comes from Ceyx melanurus, assembly GCA_024611195.1. Taxonomy (NCBI): domain Eukaryota; kingdom Metazoa; phylum Chordata; class Aves; order Coraciiformes; family Alcedinidae; genus Ceyx; species Ceyx melanurus. The sequence continues at coordinate 29,026 of JANHGL010023376.1, read as the reverse complement.
AAGAGCCCCAGCTCTCTCAGCCTCTTCTCAGCAGGGAGATGCTCTACTCCATCATCTTGGTGGCCCTGCGCTGGACTCTCTCCAGTAAATCTCTCTCTTTCCTGAACTGGGGTGCCCAAAACTGGACACAGTACTCGAGGTGGGGTCTCACCAGTGCAGAGTAGAGGGGGAG
>JANHGL010023376.1:0-28754 GCA_024611195.1 Ceyx melanurus | reverse complement strand
AATTTCTCTCTGCCCAGCTCTCTAGTCTGTCCAGGTCTCTCTGGATGGCAGCACAGCCTGCTGCTGTGTCAGCCACTTCTCCCAGTTTGGTGTCATCAACAGGCTCATCACTGAGAGGCAAGCCCTACCTGGTGTGAGGTCTCTGGAAGATGACAGGGAAAACGAATATTTTCATCAGTCCCAGTTTAATCCAAGTGGAAGCAGGAATGGAAGATACGTTAAAGTGTTTTTTTTTTTGACTGATTCCAGCCAAGAAAAAAGGCAAGGTCAGCAAGCTCTTGCTTGTTGTAGTTGTAAGGGGAGGAGAGCCCATCTGTCCATTTGCCTTGGGCTCTGCAGGCAACCATCTGCCTTAATCACCGAGCTGTGAAAAGCACAATCTCTGCAGGATGAAAGCAGAAGCAAAGGAGGAGCTGAGACACACCTCTCCCACTCACAGCACTTCATACAGGGTGACTGTCAACGCCAAGCTGGCAATGGGTGGCTATCAATACCAAGCTGTCAATGGGTGGCATCTGAGTGCCACCAAGGCACAGCAGTTCCATCAGTGCAGCAACTGGGGCCCCACAGCACTGGTTTACTCATCACGGAGTATTCAGTTTGGATTGTATTCTTCATGTCCACAGCAAACTACCATTGAGGAAAAGGCTGCAATAAGAAAATTTCTATTCAGCTTTTGGGCTAGGGAAAGTGTTTTCTTCTCAGCAGAGGACCTAGAAGAGATGTTGTTCTTGGCTTGCTGAGCAAAAATGTCCTTGTAGCTTGTGTTACAGGGAGCATGATTTGGATTTCACTGGTAGATGTGACTAAGGCATGTTATAAACATTATAGCTCATGGAGATATGGACCACACAGACCTGGTGAACCATGGGTACACATTGTAATCATCTCTGCTGTGTGCCTTCTGTACCTGAGTGCAAGTTGAAATAATTCCTGTAAAATGGTTCAGTGTCATTATTACACCCTGTTCATTAGCTGGCCCGTCTTCAGGAAATCTTGTTAAAGGAAAACTTGCCTGTACTGATGTTTTTAATGTAGCACACACATTACTTAGCATAGACCTGAGATGTAATAAGATGGTTTACAGTTCAGTTGTGTTTGTATTAGAGCAGGATTTGCAGTTTGCACAGTAAGAGCAGATGAAGATCTTTTCATTTAGAGTAAATCTTCAGGAAGTCCACTGCTATTAATAGCTTACTCCAATTTTGCCTGAAATCAGGATATAAGATGTAATGGAAGATATGGGAATGAATATTTATTTATTTTATATATGGTGCATTATACCATTACCATTTATACTAATAGATTAGACTGTGCAGTATAACTATCATTTATCTTAAGCACATCACTTTTTTTTTTTTTTCTAACAGAAATGAGAATGTTTTAGCTGAACTTAAATCCCATCCCAAATGTCATAAACAAAACCAAGGCAGAATAGAAAGTTATTCCTATATAATTATATTCATTTGTGCTCTTGCTTTAAGTTACAAGAACACTTTTCCAAGTAGCTTGCTTAATTTTAGAAGAATTAGTAACATCTATGTCACTGTTTATTTCTGAGGTTTCACTGAGGCTCTGTGACACTTCAAATACAAATGAAAACATTAAAATCCTAATCTCTCATAGGGTTGTCTAAAAAAGTACTACACTCTACATAAAACCAAAATGATTCAGATATATAAATTGTCTTTTAGTCCTTTTCTATGTGTGATGAAATAAAACGAAAATATGAGAAATGAGGGGACACCAAGGTTGTGTGAGGGATTGCAAAAAGGGGGTGACAAGGCAGTGGTCTGTGAGGGGCTGCATTTGCCCCATACTGGATTTCTTTCAGAAACCTGTTTCCTAGGGTGCAGAACTAACTTAACATCTGAAGTTTATGTTGACACCTGGCTGCCTAACCTGCACTGTCCAGCTTCTTGGGAGCAGCAGCCGCCTCTTCTGGGGGGAAAATGTTCTGTGTGAACCTAAACTGCTGGAGCTCAGCACTGCACTCCACAGCACGCATGATTATAGCCTGGTAATGTACAGGAGTGGCATCATCAGCACAGACATGGAGGATGCTACCTCAGCAAATTCCTTCTAGTCTCTGCTATGAACTGCAGCAGGCACAGCAGCATCTCCTGGGGCCTGAAGAAGGGGCATTCTGTGTTACAGCTTTGCTGGCAGAAATCCTTTGCACTGATACTATTTATAGAAATTCCACTTTGATTACTATAACTTTTCCCATGGAGAGTGGTTTTCCTGCAACAGTGCAGTAGTTCCAGGAGTGCTTTATTTGCTGCCGAATCCTGATATTCCTGCAGGCTTTAGCACTGTACACACAGCCCTTGTGCAGCTACTACTTTAAGACAAAAAAAAGATATTTGTGATATCACTTATTTTAACATTCCTGAACAAAATAAACCAGCTAGGCAGAAGCCTGTAGAGCTTTCTCTGTGCTGAAGACATCTGCCAGCAGAGCTATCTCAGTCCTGGATCATGCCTCACCACACCTCCCTCCAGCATAACTGTGGCTGAGCCGGTTTGCTGTGCAGGATTCTAGCATAATGCTGTGTCACCACTAAATGCCTGGATAATTTTTAACCTCACACGGGATTGGTTTATCAACTGCAGGTGGTCAAAATAATTATACACAGTGCTCTCTATGAAAACTGGGTCAACAGGATAGTGCTTCTTTTTATGTCACATCAGGCTTCTCCAATTTACACCTAAGGTCAGACTTCAGGGAGAAAGGTGTTTGAGCTACTGTGAGCAGCCATCGCATCTCTTTAGGTGATGCCACCTTTCTAAACGTATTTACTTGCCTCTAATTTTGCATCATAATGTTGGCTATGATATAATCATTGCTCTTGACAAAACGAGAAAGGAGGGCCCAGGGGAAAAAATATTGATATTTATTTAAAATTAAGTATGATAGATAAATGAACACCCTTGTTACGTCAGGGCTTGAGTAAGCATGTACTTCCAGCACTGCAGCTTTCAAGGCAGAGATCCTAAGGGCCAATGTGACCCTTGGGTACACTGTCAAAACTGCACATTCAGGGGAATATCTTCTCTTGCTCATGGGATGTGATATTTTCCCACCAGTCCAGTATGTGCTATGTATGTGTGTGCTACATCTAGGAAAGCCATAAGGTGACAGAGGTAATTAGCTGGTGTGATTATGGTAATTTCCATCAGAAAGTGGTGGCTGTTAGCTTCAGTTTTGGAGTGCCAAAGCCTGAGAGCCCCAGTGTCAGCCCAATGGTCCATCAAACACTGGTACTGGTGACTTCTGAAGAGGACCAGGGAAGTGTCTGGAATAAAATGTCCCTAGAGTGTATTTCTTTTTAATCTGCACCAACACGTGGTTGGCTTCTGACTTAGTGTTTTCTTTCCCTGTTGGGTGCATTGCAGGGTCCTGATAAGGATCTCGCACCTCTTGGATTCTGGCTAATTTCTCCACCTGACCGGCTGTGTCTGTGCTGGCTCACAAAGCAGGCCAGGGCCTGCTCCAGCCAGAGGGTGAGAGGCATGGCATGGCTTGCACTCAGGGAATGAAACCTTCCTTCTCCTCAGAGCAGGGTAGTCTTCTCTATAAGGTCAACTGGGAGATGTCCTTGTGGGTGTGCTTTGTTTTCTGGGGTCATTCTGGTGTCAACCGATTGTCAGAATGTGATCTGCAGGTATTTTAATATTGAAACTATCAATCAATATCAAGTGCAATTGCCTCCAGTTTGCTAGGAGCTCTTGTGTGTTGGGAGACAAGGTAGGCAGCCAAAACTTCTCTAGACCATTAATTCTTTTACACGCTTCCACTATGTCACTCCTTGTTTGCGTAGTCTGTGAAGGAAACAGATTCAATCTCTTGCATCTCTCCTCGTTCTGACGTCTTTCTACTCTACTCATCACTCTCATCAGCTGTTCCTGAACCGCCTCTAACCCACAGTTGGAAATTCAAAGTGGAGCCCCTCCCCAGCCGCCTCTTTGATGTCCCTTTCTCCTCCTCCGCACCACTGACATCGCTCCCTTTGAACGTGGGCATCATGATAAGGTTTACAAGATTACTTCCCGTTAGGATGAGGGCACCCAAGCTCTGCATGTCTGAGGACCATCTGCTGCCTCTGAAATGGGCATGGGACAGTAGCTTCTAGCAGAAAGACAAGGTGAGTTTGCTTCAGCGTCCATTTGCCACAGTTTGTGAATCAGAGCCCTCAAATACATGCATAAACACTAATTAAACCCAATTTAAAAGTGTCTGATATTTATCAAGTTTCATTTAGTTAGGGATCAAAATTAAATTATTGATTAGCTACAGAGTTAAACTACGTCTGTGTCATCCTCTAAAGTAAACAGAAGAATAGTTACCTGAAGGGACTAATTCAATTCTTAGCCAGCTTCAGAAAACATTTGACTTGGTGCCACTTAGGTGTATTGCAAACTTGAAAGACAGAGGCTTGCATTTAATTTACATCTGAACTGAAGTTTCAGAGTTTGAATTCCTGAAAGTAAGAGTTTTGTTTTGTTTTGTTTTGAGTTTCCGAGATGGGAGCCAGCAAACCTCCCCTTGCTCAGCAGCTTGCAGAAAGTTTTCCAGATGAGGGGGGCGGGGCGGTGAAATCACCGGTGGATTACTTTATAGCAGTTGCGGGAAAGGCCTTCAGAGGAACAGAATACAATAGAAATGCTGGAGCACAGTGAGAATTGCAGACAAGGAGCTGAGATGTGGTCTTGGAGGATACCCAGCATTAGCAGCTTCACTGGATGGCTAGGGCAGACTATTAGGAGACAATCAGTCTCTGTGTAAATGGTGTCTTAATCCCCACAGGTTAAGGGATAGGTTTTTTTTTTAGAGACATCTGTAAATATAGAGAATTTTCTGGACAGGAAGAAAAAAAAAATTGTATTTTTTTTCCTCACTGATTCCATCTTACTGTTTCTGTTTTAAATGGGAAAATATTAGCTGCAGACCTGCTGCTACTAGCTTTTTTTTTTCCCTCTCAAGTACAAACTTTTAACTTGTTAGTAGTTGGTGAGATATGTGGACCTGGGAGCCAACTGGAGTCTCACTATATTGCAGTGGAGCCTAGAGATCATTATCAGTCTTCCAGGTGCTGCACAGATAGAGACAGCCTGCTACAGATAGCCTCAAAATAGGTAAGGGGTGGAGGGGAGGCAGCAAAAAAGACCCAGGAAGGCAGTGTGAGTTCAGGTTGCCAAGCAGGTTGGAGCTGGGAGCAGCAGAACTGACTTCTCCCCTGTGGCTTCTGTCACCCTGTTCTCCACGATGGGTTTTCCACTCTTTCCCAAGCTTATCTCTAACTGACATGCACAAAACTCTGCCTCTTTTTCTGGTGGTTTTGTTTTGTTTTGTTTTGTTTTGTTTTGTTTTGTTTTGGGGAGGGGGGTGTGTCACTCCCCCTTGGAGATACTGACCCCATGAAATAGAAGTCCTGCTGGAATTTTCACTCTAATGGTACAAAGGATGCCAGTACAAAAAGCCCTGCTGCTATTTTTGTCCCTCATACAGCTGCCCTCCATAGCTTTCTGTTTGTATTTTCCTCTTTTAGTAGACAGCCTTATCACCAGGCAGAGAGTGGGTGTTGGAGCTGGGAAAGAACACCTAAATAAAGCTGAATGAGAAGCAGAGATGGATTGGCTATGGGGGTGGTGATGGGGAATTCTTCCTTCAGAGACTAACTTTGACCATAAACTTGAGTTCCACATAGTAATCTAAATTGCCTCAATTTTGACCAGCTTCCCCACTTCACTCATATAAAGAGAGATAAAGAAAGACAAAGGTGAAATAAAAGATGAGGTAATTTTGAAGACACATTAGACTTTTATGTGTATTATGGCTTTTATATAAGCCCACTGAGGGTGGGCAGCAGCATCTCCAATATGGAGCTGTCACCTGGTATTTTCCTATTTATGACAGTCTGCATAAAACATGAGTGCCTCTAATGCAAATTACTCAGAATTCCTCACTAATTTTCTGGGGTGGAGATGAAGGTGCATTGTGGGATATGGTTTGTTCCTGTTATCCCCTGTTCTCTAACCTAAGTCATCAGTTTAAAAGGAACAGGAATCAAATATCTCACTGAGCCAAAAGAAGGTATTGCCCAAGCAATCTGCTGAGCTGAATGTATGGGGGTGATGTGGGTGAAATTCTGGCTGAAATTCGGAGGTTTGTGCTATACTGCCTGGATGATCCTAAGCATCTGACCTTGAAATCTGTGAACCATATGTAGATTGTGCTGTTATGGATGCTGTAACAATCCCATAAGTATAAATGTCTGTTTGTCCAATACCTTACAAGTTTTCATGTTTCAGAATATTTTACACTTGCTGAGAGAGAATAATTCTTGCAGGGATTACTGGCTAGAGAATTTCTAATTTACCTCTTTTCATTTTTTATCTTATTTGGAGAATGAGCTAGCTCGCTTTTAGCAAAGGAGAGTGTGAAGCCCAGGCATAGGACAGAGAGGCCGAATGCAGTAGGACTGTGATGTTAGCCATCATACGAACTACTCTGTAGACCAGGTTCTATTTCTGCTTCTTTCCTCTTCCATGAAGGTCATGAGGCAGAAGAGATTAGCTGTGTCACCTTTGATGGAAATCAACTTGCTTGAAGGGAATCCCTGGAAGGTCTAAATCCCTGGAAGGTCTAAAACCTACTTGGCTACATTCAGACTTGTCAAATCTCATGTATTAGCTGGGATAGTGTCTCATTTGGTCACCTCATGCCTCACACCAGACACTTGCAGCAAGGGGATTTGACCTTATACTTGCTGTGGGACCTCAGGGGCTAGTGTAGCTCACTGGGGAAAGTATCAGGAGATGCAGTGGTTAGAAACCAAAGAATAAGTGCACTCAAAGGTGACCTCTCCATAGGAGAGTTGGTGGAAGCATTGGAACTCTTCAAATTCTGCTTGTCAAACTATCTGACTTGTGAAATCTTATATGTAGGGTTAGAAAAAACAAAATTCCATAGGTCCTCCGGCATTCTCCTTATGTCTTATTTGAGGTAGAATATGCTGGAGGAAGGAGTTAATATTCCTGATCTTGTTGCCCCACAACTGTCAAAGTATGGTATGTTCAGAGACAGATGGACTCCAGGTCAAGAAGGAAGCAGCGATTAGCAGACTTCACCTCACTCTCTTACTTAAACTGTAAAACTTCTCCCCAGAAATGGCATTAAATCATAGGTTTGATAGAGACATCTAATCTTGTCGTAAAGGATCTAAGCAAAGTGAATCCTCCTCTCTCTTGGCAAACCATTCCAGTGTTTGTTTAATCATTTTTACCCCCAGAAAACTTTTTCAAGGTCAAGTTTATCACATTTCCACTCCAGCTACTGGAACCCTTCATGACTTTCTAGCAGGCAGGCTCCTCTGAGACATGATTTAGCAATCTCTCCTGAGCTTCCCAGCAAAAAGTTGTAGGTAGTTTTCTGTCACTCCAGCTCACCAAAAGTGATGTCTGGATTGGTCAAAGGAGCTCCCAAGCTGGCAAAAGGTGGACAGCTGGGGAAAGGAGGATCCACCAGCCAAGAGGGAGTGGAAAGTTCCTCTACCTCAGAGAGTTAGTAGTCATGTTTATAGGGGAGTGAACATGTAGGTTTAACCTTCACAGTTAGCTCAGTGTGCTCCACTCTGGTGTGTCAGTCATTCTTGCTCATTAGTCTCCAAAAGGAAAACTGAATTGCTTGAAGGGGCTGGATTTACATAGGAGTGAAACCAAGGGGGTTGGGGCTCCCCTGGTTATGCAATGTTACACTGACCCCACTGCTGCATAGCCTCTACCTCACTCCTTTTGTGTTGGTTGGAGGCCAGATCCACCCAAAGAGCTTTTGCTGATGTACTAAACACCAGGCAGGGCTCTGGGATATTAGGCAATGCTTTGAGATTGACCCAGCTTCTTGTGAGCACACCCCTATCCCATCACAGAAATGCTCTGTTCATTCTGTTTGGGAAACTGGCAAAAAGTCTCCTGGCAAAAAACTTCTTTTTTTATATGGACTTGTTTTGGCCCATTAAAAAATGCATCTTCACGAGCAGGTTTTGAATTGCCAGCTGTAGCCCTGGAGTCAAAACCTCAGATTTTTTCCATCATGGCCATGGTGCTGGAAAAGAGTCAAACCTATGGCCTGTGTTGGCCAAACAAATCCCTTCTTATTCCAGCCAAATCCCTCCCGATCTCCTGGCCTGCCTTGACCCTACACTCCTCAAACCATGATTGCAATAGTGACGAACCCAGCTTCAGCTGTCCCAGAGTGGCCAAAGCAAACGAGGAGAAGGAAATATGTTCTGGGCCTCTAGACCCAAAACCTGTGTGTAACCTGCAGGGAGCCAGAGACTGGGGTGTGGGACTCCAGCCATCTTCTGGAGGACCTGGAGATGGAAGCCAGCTTCATGTGGCTGGAATCCAGCCACAGGGGAGAGCTCAGCAGAGGTAAATCTCTGCAGTCCTCTCTACTGAGTAGTTTATTGATGTCTTGGTTAACCACTTGTGGGATAAGCCAAGTACGTCTGTGAAACTGACTGCTCCAGAGCTGCCAGGCTAACTACAAGCTGTCTCAAGAGGAGAGAAAGATGGATGGGGAAGAAAAGAAGAGTGTATATTCCTGCTTTAGTCCTGTTAGCATGAGGGAGTGAGAGGCGTGTATGTGGTGGAATGTGGGCGTTTTTGACTGTATATTCATTATAGCCATGACATTAATGTTTTTTTCGAAGCAAAGCATATAGTGCCACTAATGTTTTGCACAGGATTGGAGACATATTAAAAATCAATGTCCTCAAATGCCTCAAGAAACTTTTCCTTAAGTGTGCAGGCAGGCTCTTGACTCAACTCCAGATGAAGATAGTTGGACAAACCCCATCAACATCTCTATTGAAGTGCCAGCCATTGGTGGGGGCTCTTCATGTGGTCTTCTAACAAATGCTTTTCTGAAGTCTTTATAGTGTTTTCTTTGAATCACCTAAAAAAAAAAAAAAGTTTTACAGAGGTAACTGGCACATATTTGCTTGTGGCTCAGTGGTTAAAAATTGCTAATGGGTGTGGACAGCCTTGTCAATCCTGGATGTTCCTGTCTTCCCCTGGTTCACCTTCACTACTGAATAATCTGCATCCTTTCATCTGTGCAGAAAGGAAGTGTTGTGAAACTCCCTGTGCCATATTCAAGCTGGCTCCTAGGTTAATGAAAAGGGGAGTGTCTCCATGTTCCTGTGTGTTGACTAAGTAAATCTAGAAATGATCCTTGCTGCATTCCTTAATGATTTTTTTTTTTTGTAGGTAATCTGTTGAAGCATGGGAAATGTTAATAATTAGCAGGCCTAAAAAGAAGCATTTACTTTTGCTTGTTTTAATAAATGAAAGGATTTTGTCAACAAAAGAATAAATGCAGCTTAGAACACTACAATGTTTGGATGACAATAAGCAAAAAAGTTGCATCATTCAGTAGATTAGGTCAGGTTGCAAGTTCAGCATTCAGGTAACTAAAATAATAGATAAATAAAGGCAAAGCAATTACTCTCAAGCACCTGCTGTTCTACTAAAAATGTCATGGAAGGTATTCATGCTTGTTGCTGAAGGGGGAAGGTCACTCACAAGCACAGGTTGATTGAACTGAGATGATTGAGGCAGTTCCTGCTTCTAGTTGTCATTCCCAGTTCTTTCCTGGTGGTCATCAGACTGCTGAACTGCTAGTGAAGCTGATCTTGAACTATCATGGCTTAAACCCCAAACCAAAGTTTACTTTCACAAGCCTTTCTGTAAACTGCAGTGGTTTTGGGACATTTTGTTGGGCTTCCCCAGTGGCAGGGTGGGCAATCTCATAACTGTTCCAGGCATCTCACTTGTGTTTGAGATTAATGTGGTAATTGTCTGATTTTAATTTACAGCAGCTGAAGATGTGGTCTTGCCTAGTTTGCTTTCTGAAGTCATGTGTGGCTTTGATGGGTAAATACAATTTGGCCACTAGTGTGGGGGAACCAAATAATTAGATCTGATCTGTGTGTAAATAAATATCCATCAATAACCTGTCCTCTCTTTTCTACTCCAACCTTGACTCTCTGTGCAGGTACCATTGACATTAATAACTATGGTTCAATCTATGACTGACTGAACTCCTGACTGAGATTTTTCATAACTTTTTTTTCATTGCTTTCAAGCATTAAGTATGTACAGAGCACACACAGGTACTGAATGCAACAAACCGATAGGCTAGTGCTCACCTTGAGTTGCAGCTTTGTCCCTTTTTTTGCTGGACCAATGTCCTATCCTGATGGCACATGGGGACATCTAATGGTTGAGTAACAGACCACAAGGAAACTCCCCATTGTATGTCTGGGTTGATGTTTTTATCAGAATTTGTTTTCTCTCTGCCACTTTTCACCTTAAAAAAAACCCCCCACAATCTGCCAGTTTTACTGATTAACTCCTTTAATTTATTCCTTTATGAGGCAAACTGTGATAATTTAGCTCTAATTTCAAAATAGTTAGCAAACACCTTCTAAACAGAAGCAACAGAGAAACCTAAGGATACTCAACTGCCAAATTTAGCAAGAAAGATACAGAAATGACTGGATTGTAAAATAGAAATCTTTTCAGGAAAGAAAATACTGAGCGTTAACTTTTGCTCAGTCTAGTGGAGAAACAAGGGTTGGAAGACGAATTGAAGTTTTGTCACTAAGACAGCTTGGTTTTTTGTTTTGTTTGTTTGTTTATTTTTCTGTGGAGTTTGGATTGTTGGATTTGTTTGTGTGTTTATTTACACCCTGGGTACAGTCCTGACGGGAAGTACTGGATCTTCCATATCTTGACATATTAAAATTGGGATTGTATGCATTTCAACAAGACGAGTCAGACCTCAACTCCTACACTCAGGCTAGGAGTGTGGTATGTGGTTTGATGGAGTATGTCATACCAGAGATAGGCTTAATTTTTAAAAGGGCCTGTCTGGCTTGTAAAATATGAATAAATATTTGGTGTATCTGGTGGGCTTGTATGATTCTCTTGACTACACCCTTTGTTGGCATGTCTTTATAGCTCCTTTGGCCACACGAGTCTTTTTGCTTCAATGGAACTCTTTATATTAGCTGGGAATCTGTCTTGTGCTCATCTTTAGTTTCCTATTATTCCCTACTGACATTTCACCTCAACCGTTTTATTGCCCAGAGGAATGAAGGCTACTGGTGTTAAAATGTGCTCAAGATACATAATCTTTCTGTGTCTGGCTTGGTTCTTGTACGTCCTATCTTTTAAACTGGGCGTGGAATCCAGATACTGTTCTACAGGTGACTGTAACTATTGAAGAAATTCCTACATAGGACATCAAGTTGTATACTGGACCTTGATACTCTGAGGAATTCTTCAGGATAACACAACTTCAGATTATGCAATATGAGTGGATGTTCTGCTATGGCTTGGGTAGGCAATCACATGGTGAATTACTCATTGGAAAGCAGAATAATTAATAATGTTAAATCTAACCTAATCTAAAGGTGTAGCTGATGATGTGCATATCAACATACTTTGTTGATTTTTATCGAGTGGAAAATTGTATCTTTGAAGATTAAAGGAAAGAAAAAGAAATATTAATACCCAGTGATGAAAGTATTGGTGGCATCAGTGCAATCTACGGATCTGACACAGTATTATATTGGAAAATGAATTTACTGGTGGGTCCTTGCTGTTTCAGAGTATTGTTGAACCTACTCAGCTCTGTGCACTTGCTTGAGGTTTTATTGTTGAACATAGTAACTTGCAGAGTTCATCCATATCAGCCTTAATCTGTTTTTTTGCATAACTGCAAATGAATCTTCACACCAACAAGGAGTCAAAGTGAGATTCCAGGCTCCAGGGAGGTGCAGGAATCCATCTGGGCAGATGAGGTTTTATGATCATGCCCTGCATTTAGCTGTGATGCAGCAATGGGTAGCAAGAGCAAGGAATGAGGCAGAATTATGGGATACTGACATTAAGAAATCAGAACATGAACTCGGGTATCTGCCTGTCTGTCTTCCCAAAGCACACATTACCATTGCATGAACTGGGATTGGCAATGAAGGTATGAATACAGTGTATTACATTATATCAGAAGGTGCTGTCTTGAATAAAGACTAAAGCAGAATTTGTTGATAGAAAAAAATGTATTTGCTTAAGGTATATTAGAGGAAGAAGAATTTTCTGAGATATTTAAGGTTAAGGTAAATAAATACATATATTTTGGCTTCTTGATTTGACAGTGTAAGAAGAAATTATCAGTAGAATACTAAAATAAAGCAAGATTATGAAACACCACTTACTATAATTTTTAAAAAGTCCCATTCTTACATTCTGTGGAAAGAAAGAAAGAAATATGTTCAGTCAGTAGGTGAGGGTGGTAATCATAACCAGGATGAGCTGGGTTTGTTGATAATGTTTGTTTGTCTGATTTTTAACTGTGTGATTAGCAAAGCTTGAGGTGGGAGCAAAGCTTTCATTTTTACAATTACATTCAGAAATTAAAAGCTTTAAATGGCTGAAAGTTAAGGGCAATTTGACCTGTACTTTTTGCAGTCAGATAATGATACTTTTTCTGGAGGGTTAGTTCTTTTATGACTAACATTTCAGACATCTCATTCATACTGGAACATACGACTAAACTCACAAAGGACTTTAAGTAGGTGTGTCGGAAGAGGCTTTTGTAGCTACCATTCAGGTGACTCCAATATGAGGAATGAAAAAAGAAAGGTAGATTGACTAGAATCAAGTCAGGGATTTTTAGCTAGAGAAGGATACAGGCATATGTAAGAAAGTATGACTTTTACTGTATTATTATACTTTTATGAAAGGTAGAAAGTTGATTCAGTAGGCTTTGATGGAACAGTTACATAAATCTTGGCATATGCACCAGATGTTTGCTCAGAGTCTTCAACTTCAAACCCGGCAGAGTAGAAGTAAAAAATGCACCTCAGATTTTTGTTTGTTTGTTTTTTTCTCCTCACACTTAATACCCTTGCATTCATTATCTGCAAGAAACTGTCCTCATTAAAGAGGACCTCATCCACATTCTCCCATTGGATAATAGCCACAGAAAGTTTTTTAATGTGCAAGACAAGGTGCTAATTCAAATAGTGGTGTAAAATATTTCTAATAGGAAGTGCAATTTGAAATATTTCACTTTTTTTTTTTTTTAATGAATTCTCAACACAACTGAGTTTGTAGTTGGCTTTGCAGATTGCTTCATTTAATCCACTGTCATTGCATGGAAACACCTCAAATATATGTGGAAAGCAAAGGTAAGGCAAAGAAATATAATTTGAGGTCAGATAGGAGGCTTATATTCAGCTACCTGTTCTGCAGTAGGTTTTGTAAATTCTGTGCTAATCAACTATTGGGTTACCCTTCCTTTTAGAGCCAGCCCTTCATTTCTTTGTGTGCTGCTCAAAAATATTGCTTTTATTTGTAATATCTAAGAATGAGCACCCATTTGAATTGAAATGGGAGAAGAAATTCAAGCTTTCTCTCACAATTAATCTTTAAAGTGATTCTTCATTTCCTGAGGAAAGTAGAAAGTAAGTAGAAAAAAACCCACAAAACATTAGATTTTCCTGCCTAAATTTTCATTTTCAAATTCTGTGTTTTTACAGATAATATAGACCCTCTGGTTCTCTTCTCTCTGCCATACAATGAAAAATTTCCTTAAGAAATCCTAAGTGTTCTTTCCACCAGCCCCACATTCTTTTCACCTTACACACCCTGGATTTACTGTGCAAAAGCAGAGAGCACTTATAAAACCTTGCTTTGGCACAGTAAAAACGGCAAATCACTAAAAAGTGGGCAATAAATGTTCTCCTTATGCCAGCGCAGTAAAGGAGGCAAACCGGTACCATCAGCACAAATAACTTAGTTGCTACCCATGTTTAGAGTTCCTGACACACAAACCTTTTCACCATCCCCCTCCGTTTCAGAAAGGCAGCATTCTCTGCAGCAGTTATGGTCCCTGAATTGAGGTTTTGCTCAGAGGCTCCTGCAGAACAATTTGTGCCAGCGGAAACGTTGTGGTGGGATGAACAGAGTGCTCCAGCCAGAGTCAGTACTTGAAGATACAGGGACCATAATCACTCTGGGCTTTCTTTGTCACTCAGAGAGGAAAGCATTGTGGGGAGGAAATTTTTTTTATTTTTTTTATTTTTTTGTTAAATCTCTGCTGAGTATAGAGGGAGTCTCCAGCCTGCATGAAATTGGATGAAACCAGACGTTGCTGCTTTTATGAGTGCAGGAATGACTCCTGTCTCTGTCAGCTAGCTGAGGAGTCCACAGAGTTGTAGGAAGGCTCTTTGTACCCAAGTCTTGAAAAGAAAAATAAATATTCTTGTGTGTGTTAACTTATTTCCTACCTTATAGGACAGACTTTTGGACCTTGTTTTCAATGAAAAAGAGGTTTATGTTATGATGATCTGCTTAAGTATGTCCATATGTCTTACGCTGGTACATTTTTGAGGTTGTTTGCTGACTTTGGTGATGTTTGGTGAAATAGAACAAAACTGCACATGTAAAAAAAGTTCTTCTAAGGTGCAGAATCCTCAGAAGTCATCTCTTGAGACTGCTGATGTTCATGATGATACAGTTTGAAGCAAAGGAATACATACATTGTTTTTATCTCTGTCCTTAACTATGCATGTAGACATCAGGGCCTGCAGGTAAGGGCTTCTGAGAATATCTGGGTTTAACAAAACAGCAAATGAAGATGAGCTGGAGGGGTGCAATGCAAATATGACTTTCCCCACTTCCTGTTAATTTCTGCTCACACTGACTAAATCCACTGGAGTAGTCTGTGGTACCACCCCACACAAGGCAAGCCTCACCCATAGGTGAGCACACGAGCTGTGTGTATCCTTGTCAGTAGTTGCAGCAACTTACTTCCAATTCTTTGATGCATAGCAACAGGAGAGAAAATCTGACCTGTGTCTTGCAGTACAGCTGTCTTCCCTACTCTGTTAATTTTTAGCCTTCTTTCTATAGAAATGTTCCTCAGAGCAACTTTTCCAAGTTTGTCCCTTTAAATGGTGGTGGAAAAGCCTACATAAGCACTAAACCAGTCATTTTCTGCAGGAAGATCTGGCACTTTGCTTCAGACAGAATGAGTATTATTATTTCTTGTTACATTTTCCCGAAGCTTTTCTTGGATTGTGTTCCCAGATGTAAAAATGTTGTCTAGCTGAGGGAGCCTGACAAAACCCTGTTCTATGTCAAGGAAAGAACTAAGTGCTGGCAGTGGTGTCTAAGATGAGTTTGATGCAGATGCTTTTAATCTGGCGTTCAGAAGATCCCACAAACACAGGAAAAAATGCTTCTCTACATATAAAAACCTAAGAGCCAAACAGATGTGTGATATACAAGTCATGTGCCATGCCTGAAACTCTAAAATTTTAAAACTATTTAAAACTCTTGTAAATGTTCAGATCATAGACTCAACGATATTTAAAATTTAAGTTTTATACACAGGATTAATTTTGTTTGTTTCGGATATAGTGAGAAGTGATCTCCTGATTCACAAAATCTGTTCCCATTCTGTTGGAGGCAAATATATAATAAAATATGTATTTAGTAAATTTATCAAATTTCACCAAAACTCTAGATATGCTCTAGAGTTTTTCCTATGGAAAATTATAGATATTGTTTACTCTGATAGATTTTTTTTTTCCCATTTCCAAGCTGATTGTATTTATGGCTGGTGTGTATTTAATTTCCTCTTTAGTCAACAAAGTGCATCTACTTAAATTTATTTTTTCACTGTTTCAGATTCTACAGTTATAGTGAAAAAAAAGTGGTATTCCTGCTAGATTGAATAAGAAATTATTTCACATTTGACAAGAATTTATTTCTCTTGGATTATTCCAGGAAATTTTCTTCCTATCCATTCCCATTTTAATTTGCTTTGAAAATGTGTGACTGGAATTGTACACATTATTCTCACAGTTTTGTGTCGCAACTTTAATCCCACTTGTTTTTTTCTTGAAATATCACATCCTGAAACAGTTTAGGATTGCATTCCCCTTCTGCAGTTTGCAACATAGTGGTGCCTGTTATGCATACACAATTTCTTCCGTCTCGCTTTCCAAAGCCCCTGGTTTTGAAGTGTCAGTGGTGTTAATTCCCAGATGTGGGACCTTGCACTTAGTACCTTTGCGTTCCAGTCAGTCTCTATTATTCAGGGTTCTCCTGTTCTTCTTGTGTGATAGTCTTGAGGTTGATGATCTATACTCTGTATTTTTCAGAGTTCCTATTTACCACAGTCTCTTGTTTTTTCCTAACGTATAATGAAGGTGTACAAAACCCTATTTTTACTTCCCGGTTTAAATAACTTCAGGGTAGCAACTACATGCTAAATATTGCCTATTGCACTGGAGAGTATTATAGCACAATGGTGCCTCCTTGTTGAACATACTTATTCTCATAATCAGAGAATATCTGTCTAGCTAGACAAGGAAGGAGGAAAGAGAAGGACTTTGGAGGACTAGCACTTACAGCCTCTCTGTGAGCAGAATGCAGCCTTTTGCTTTCAGAGGAACAATAATAACACAGCTCTTGTTCCACACCCTTATCCTGACATCATGGTGGGTACCTCTACTGTGAGTTATAAGAAAGTATTCTTCATTGAGTTATGATCTCAAGATAAAGAATGCTTTGTGCTCCCATTATACTGTGTGTGCACCACAACATCAGTTTCCTATAAAGTTAACTCTTTTTCTTTCCCTGCTTATAAATTCTATTCTTGTCATGCACAGCTGTGTGTAAACATATGAGTGATAATCATTTGGTGGCTGTTACACCTAACAACTTGTTCTTCCTACATAAACTACTTAAACATAGCCCTGCCACTCTATCATGATGGTCTGCCACCACTACCTTATTGTAGATCCAGCTATCCCTCAGCATGTTTGCATGTGATGTTTGGTTTCCTTCCCTTTCTTCTTCCCAGATTTTGCCCATTTCCAATCATATTGCCTACATATAAATTCTCACTCCTTTGCTGTGGTTTTGTGATATCAGCCTGATTAGAGCCTGAGACTGCTGTGTGGCTGTACAATGCCGAGCACTGGTGGAACTCCTGGTGCTCTGCCAAAGCTTCTAGGTGTTACCAAGCTACAAAGGAAAAGAGATAATGATGATGTGGGAGGAAAGAAAAAATGTATTTTGTGGACAAAGCTTCTGTCTCTTCTATACTAGCCTGAATCTTTGTTAAGAGTAGGGAAATGTAGAGAGGGTTTTAATGTTCTTGTGGGAAACAAGATGAAAAACAGATACATTGATGAGTTTGAGTTAGAGGAGAAAGTCCTGAATGGCTGCAAATATATCTGTTGTTTAATTGAAGGTGGTCCTGATGAATGTTTCACAGTATCAGCCTTATTTGGTGCATTAGCCTCATTACCAGGGGGGATGCTGCAAACATACTGAGCCTCTTCTAAAAGCAGTTTAACTTAATAGCTAAACCATGTTATTGAAGGAAAAGATCACTTTTATCACGGATGCAATCCGGCTTCCTGCTGCACCTGGCATCTTCCTTGAGATAAAAAACATGATCTGAAGGGATGGGGCTAGGTTGTGTGTTCTGGGTAGGAATGGGAGTGCCCTTCTCTCCCAGTGACCTGCAAACCCAAACCACATAAGGATTGAGAGTGTGAGACCATCTCTCCTATTGATATGGACTTGTGATTTACATACAACTCGATATCTGGGTTGTTTTACATACAGCTCTGTCTGGAGGTCATGTTCTTATCCTCCTTGTTGCTGTGATTCAGTCACAGTTCTTCCAATTCTGTACTGACTTTCACACCTGCAACTCCATGTGCCACAGATGGCCGGTACCACTATAAAACTGATAACAGTGAGATCAGGATCTAATCCTGTAGACTTTTTCTGAGGTTAATATAGGTGTGAACCACAATTTCTGGGAAAGTCCTTGAAATAAAGTACACTGTGAGGTTCTTAATTTGTCTTCCCGCCTTTTTTTCAAAGAGTTTCCCGGCTGACAGCCTCCTGTTAATCTGTTCTGTTTGAACACGAGCAACATACAAGCCAACAAAAGCAATTAAAGTCTGCAGTAATGATCAACTCTGGGAAATGATCGGCATGGATTAAAGCAAATTTAAGGGGTAATTGCTTGGCAACAAGTTCCGTGACTCTGAGTGTTAAGTACAGGAGGGTACTTTGAAACTGTGGTAATTAAATCAGAAAACCTGTTTCTATACTGCATATTGTTCTTTTAGCTTGATTGAACTAAAAAAAACACCAAACCAACAAACCAACAAAACCAAAAAACCCAACTCTTTTAAAAGAATCCAGTATTTTGTTTGCAGGAGATTTTATCTACCTGAGATTTTGCTATAACTTTATTGCCAAAATATGTAGGTACATCATAATCTTTGATGTATTCATCCTTAGAGAGGGAAGTGCTGCTCTCCCTGCTTTGCTGGCAAGGAGAGGAGGATAAGGCACAAAGAGTTTTGGCCACACACCCAAACGGGCATAAGAAACCTGTGGAAAGCTGTGATTTCACCCAAGTAGCAAGTCCTGAAGATCCAACTTCTGAACTTCCTACACCTTTGCTTCTGGTAAATATGGGTAAAACCCATCCAACAGCACTGTGATTTATTGCTCTCTTATGCAATTCTTAGTGTGTACCATCAAGGGAGTTGATCACGAGGTGATGGTCACTAATACCATGCTGATAAAGAAAGGCTCAGATTATGCCTTGAGAAGGAAGACAAAGTTTGTACTCAAAACAAAAGTAAGAGGTGTTACAAAGGTGAGGAGGTAAATCTTCATACAGATAGCTCACCATCCTGGTCATTCCCAATTCAAGCTCTCTGTGGGCTTCAGGGCTCATTCACAAACAGATCCAGGTGGAGTGACCATTGCTTCTATAACTTGCATCTGCCCTCTTGCTAAGGGCAGTTGGACAGGTCATGTATCTGTCTCTGTGCCATATAGATTAGGGTAACAGGGAGGTTTCTGGTCAGTCATACATATGACAGACACATACCATCACAAGGGTGGTTTGGGGTTTTTCTTGTTTGTGTTTGTTTTCTTCATCTGTCTCCTGCCTAAACTGTGCAACAGAGGCAAATAATGGTATCTCTTAAACATACTCATGCTCTGCCAGTGTGGAATTTATATTTGCTGAGCCATTACAATATATCAACAATTCTTGTGCTTTTCTGGTTCATTTTTGAAGACCTGATGTAGGAACAGTTAGGCTGGACATGGACAAGCTGACATGTCAGTATGTGTTACCTACCTCAACACTGCACTTTTAATAGAGAATTTGCAGGCACATGAATCTTTTATAGGCATCACACATGAACTCTGACATGGGTAATATTTAAAGATTTGTACACATTGTCTTTCAAATGGATTAGAAGAGCCTCAACTGAGGGTTTCAATACAAGGTTCCAATGTAGGAAAGATTCAGATTAAATAAAGCTGTGAATATTAAGTCTGGACCACAGTACAGGTCCTCTGGTGTTGCAGAGCTGAGAATACCTTGCAGATTAGAGTGAGGTCCATCACTTTAGATCTCTGCATCATGCAACTCTATTATAGCCAAGGGAGATACAGTCAAAGCAGTTAATAGAACTGGTAATAAGCAATTAAGAATGCAGAAAAGTAATGAGATTAATTGTGTCACCATCTTCATTAATTTGTTTGTCTAATTCTCTCTTGACTATAAGGACATCTTCAGGTGACCTTCCCAAATAGACACATATTTAGGTAGTTACACATAAGATTAAGACAATTCCAACTCCAGAGTGTTGGGTTTTTTTCCTGTCTGTGGATTTTTAAAATATTTTTGCCTGTTCTGTACATATTTAGACATTTGTGGTGTCAATAAACCTCTAAATATAGAGGTTTGTTGTTTTGGTCACTCAGTGAACAACAATTTGGGTTTTCTTTTGTGTTTTTAACCAAGGTTTTCCAAGAACTGTGTTCAGCTCCCCCAGGAGAGCAGTTCTAGGAAACAAACTACAATCTACTCATTTCCATAATCACTAAATTAATAGTTTGTTTGATGTTTTAAGTATCCCCACAGTTTTCCACAGCAGATAAAATATTAAACCCAAGAGAGAGTGATGGTATGCATGTGAGAAAGTCTTAATACATATTAGTTAGAAAAATTTAAAAGATAGATGGCTACTCGTAAAGAGTAATCTCTTCAACAATATTACAAATAAATCTCCAGAATATGAAAAAAAATCCTCAGATGTGTTTGGGTAGCACTTTGTATCTCTCTGTGATTTCTTAATCTGTAGCTCCAGAAGTGAATTGTCCTGGAAGATCTATGATGAAGGTTGTGATTGAGCTGCCCACCCCCGAAGCTTGTGATAGCACGAGCAATGATTGTTTCTTGATGTTGTTATGAGTTGGGAGTTTCACTGGTTGCATGCCAGCAGTGGGCTGTGTGCTAGGGAAGAGCTAAAGGGTGATACACTTTCACGTGGAGGAGTTAAAAGAATGAAGAGAGAGAGAGATCAGACAGAAAAAAGAACCCGATCTTTGCTGAGGGCATGTGTAGATGAGAATTTTTCTTCCAAAATTAACTGATTGCCAGATCATTTAAGTTAATTCAGACACTCCTGTAAGATTTATTCTAGGACTGAGGGAGGTCTATGTTACCCTGTAGGAAGGGTAGCTTTGGCTCATTTTACACTGCGAATCCTCTTTTAAAATTAATACAAAAGGAAAATCTTCAGTTACAGGCTACACTACAAAGTATTCCTGGGATGTACTGTCCCCCAGGAAATGTTTTGCAGAGGACACGTTACTTACAGTACAATTTCATACTGCACACTGTCAGTGTAACCACATTCTCCTAAAAAGAGCAATCCTGCCCTATGTTTCTTTTCTGCCCACCTTGTGTCTTATGTTAGAGTGCTTGTGGCTCCAGGATGGGCAAGATCAGATCACAGTTCAGACAACCAGGGGATTGTTTTATATCTGATCAGCAAGGCAAAGGCTCTTGCTTTGCACCCTCAGGTCCTTTAGATCTTCTGCAGAAGAATGGCAAGAGCACGTTGTCTCTGTGGGAGGGGAGAGGTGGCAGCCTGTGGTCATGGAGGATTTGGTCTGATTGATGGATGGTGTTGGCATCCAACTTCATGTCTGGGTCTCAGCAATGATCTGAGGGCAGTGATTCGATTTGTGAGGACCCTGTAAAAGCAAGCCCCCTTCTCATGGTGGGGAAAAAAAAAAAGCTGTGAAAACTCACTGTGGACAAGAAAGAGAGGGCAGGAGAAAGGCAAAGACTGGTGGGTGCAAACCCAAGCTCTTGTCCTTGGCCAAAAATGCAGAACTAAGGTCCTTGGTACTAGCCTCTGTGTGGGGGGCAAGTCAGTGGGACCCAGGCACAAATGCAGAAAAAGCCTGTAATAAGAATTTGTGCTTTTGAGGTGCTGAATTGATCCTAAAACACTGACTTCAGGGAAGATAAGATTGCTCAGCAAGTTCTGGCCCAAGGGAAATTTCGTAGAAGCACCATGGGCAAAGCAGCAGAAAAGTCCAAAGCCAGATGGTGCTTACTGCTTTATAGTGAAGCCAAACAGGAAAGTGGGGGAGAAACTGTGAAGGAATAAGTAGTTTTATCTCAAGTGTTTCATTCAAATTGCATTTTTAAAGTGTATAATTTAGACATTTGCTTCTATTTTTTTCTTTATATATATCTCCTTTGATTTTATTTGATACTTGAATATTTTTCCCCACCTCAGCTTTATTCTATTATCTATTTTGTTAGTAGAAAACAGGGAGAGATAGGATTGGTTTTCTTGGTTTAGGTCAAGTAGGCTAATTGTATCACTGGGATTATTGTAGTAATTTTTTTTCAAACTTAATCTAGGATTTTTTTCCCCTGGACATGTATATATGACAAACAGAAGTTACTGGTTTTTACATTAGTAAGAATTTCCTACTAATGTATATTCCCCCCCGACATTTATATTAACATTCTGTTAATTTATTGAATCAATAGGTTATTTCATAGAATTTTTAAATATTATAATTTATCATATAATATTACAGCTCACTGTAAAGCTTGGCAGCTTTTCTTTACTTGCTGTTGTTAAACAGTCAGTGAGTTACAAAGCCAAAATTACACCTCAGCCTTTCACTTCATCAATTAAAGAACCCTGTGTGAAATTATCCATGTAAGATTAGAACCTCTTATCTTAAGACATACAAACAGTCTCTGCTCTCTAATCTTTCTTCAATATTTTAGTTAACATTTGACAACTACATTTATCTGGGAAAGTCTATTTATATCAATATTTTGATATTTTAAGGAATATCAGAATACCTTTGTGCAGACTTCCAGACTTTTACTGCACATTCAAAGATATAAGAAATATTTTGTCTGCAAATGTTGATGAAATACTGTAAAATTTCTGTTGAAATGTTATGTTTTCATTGAAAGTCTAACTCTATTCCCTTCTCAAAACCAACCATACCAAAGCAAACCAAGCTAGAGGAATAATTTTATTTTACAGTTTTATGTTTAAAGAAGTCAGCATTTATTAAGTACAATAGACTCTGAAATTAATTCTTTTAAAACAGTTTTCCACTCAAGATTATTTTCAAGTTAATCGTGTGACTTTTACTGAAGAAGTGTGGCTTCATTATAGTAAAAACACAGACTGAAATTCCATTGAATCTAAAAATGGCCACATTTTTTTCCTCTATTTGAGGTAACAGCATCAATAATGATCTGGTGATACCAATTTTTGTTTGGTGAGTAGCCATTAGTCACTTCAGAAATACCATTGGATTAATCAGATAAAACCCACACTTCCAGTTCTTCACTTGTGTGAGAATAAGCAGTGAGAAGTCATAACCTCTTGCCTTACCTTGGTCAACTGAATGCAACCAGAGCAAGGGAGACACAGAAATGGACATCATCAGTTGTTTTTTTTTTTTTTCAGTGGCTTGTGTAAAATGAATGAGTGACTTTAGTGAAGTTCTTGAGACATCATGGAATCTGTAAGATTGAATCAACTGAAAAGTAAATTAAAAGAAGGTTTTTCTCCTACTGACTTAGCAATTAAGAGGCATAAAAATGTAATTGACATAACCCTAGGATAGCCTGCCAGTAATATTTACATAGAATTCTGTATCTACAGAGGTGTAATCTGTAGATATTTAATGAAGACTAGGAAGATTTGGAATTGACATAGATCATGTAAGAATTCCCAAACTGAGACCAAATAATGATGCTCATTGGAGGTACCTGACCATGGCCATAAGCAAAGGTAAAATAGTGTAAGAGCTATCCACTTTTACATTTTACTTTATTTCTCAGAGAACAGCAGAAGATACTGGAGTTGCCCCAGCAATACATTTGCCACATAGACCACCCTAACTAAATAACTATCACTTACTAGCCCAATTTATGACTCAGTTTTAGGAAGACAGGCATAAAACAAGCATTCACTCCCCTTTCTCAGTTTAAATCATGGAGATAAATTTTAAAAAGCTATAAAAAAATGTATTGTTTTCGTGCTGCACAATTTCTATCACTGCAATTTGTAATTTGTAAAAAAGTGGGAAAAAAAAATCTCTTCTACTCATGTTAATGCAAAGCTGTCCCTTGCAATTCCCGGAGATATGATTAGTTTATTTGTTTACAGATGTACAACGTGTTAATTAAGATTTATCTTATCTCCATTTTAATAACAGCTGTGGTTCTACAATCTTTGTTTATGATTAAGTGTGAACGTTCAGCAATCCTAAAATCAGAGAACAATTGGAATGGATGTTGTTGGGCTGGGCTGCTGATTTAAAATATCTTCAAAATGAGTTGCAATATAATTACCTTCAAAAGCTTTTCCTTGGCATAGGCTTGTGCAGTGTTACAAAGAGTGTTAAAATCTATCTAATTAGAGGGAGAGCTCACATTCTCTAGAAAAAGATTTCCTGCCAAGTTAGAACTTTCAAAATGTTGTTGGGGTATTTATTTATTTATTTATTTAGTTATTTATTTATTTATTGAAAACTTCTCATTTTGATTATGTTTTATGTTCTAAATAAAGAAGATTAAAATGTATGTATTTATTTTAAAATGGACAAAGCAGATATCTTTAAAAGTGAAACTTCACATTTCAGGTTGCAATGCATTTAGTATCCAGAAATCCAGAAAAAGATGTTGGAGAGATGGGATTGCAATCTCTCCTTCCTTTTTGTAAGATTAGTTTTGTGCTATTAATTATGGAGAAATTATCTGTGTTGTAGATACAGTGCCTCACCTGGCAACTACACGCTATGCAGCCACCCAGTCTTCCCCCCCATCCCATGGGATGACAAGAATTGAGAAAAAAAAAAAACAAAGTAGAAAAACTTGTGGATTGAGATAAGAACAGTTTAATAATGTAAGCAAAATAAACTATAATAATACCACTTGTAATTAAAAGGGCAATAACAAAAAGAGAGATAAATAAAACCCAAGACAAGTGATGCACAATGCAATTGCTCACCACATGCTGACTGATGCCCAGCCAGCCCCTGGCCAGCCTTCCCCTCCGTTTATATAGTGGGCATGACATCCTATGGTACAGAATGTTTCTTTGGCCAATTTGGGTCATCTGTCTCTGCCCAGCTTCTTGTGCCCCTCCAACCTCTGCTGGCAGGGCAGTATGAGAAGCTGAAAATTCCTTGAGTTAGTATAAACACTGCTTAGCAAGAGTGAAAACATCAGTGTGTTACATTATTCTCATCCTAAATCCAGAACATGGCATTGTACCAGTCACTAGGAAGAAAATTAACTCTATCCCATCTGAAAGCAGGACAATCCATTAGCACATTGTTAATCATCCAATTGAATAGTACATTGGAAAGTAATTCCCTATTGTCACCTCTCATTGTGGAGAGTTAGAGACTCTTATGCCTTTTTAGAGCTTTATTCTCTAGGTATTTTCCACAAGCATGAAGATAATAACTAGGGGGAGGTCTATGTATAACATGTTCCTTTGCAATATCAGATTCTCCTGTTTGCAGCACTTTCTAGACAACACCAGTTGGCCATTCAAATTAGAAGAGCCAAGATACTGAAAACAGGTCAGCAGACTCTTTGAGAATACCTCTTAGGACATTTGCTACCACATTAGATGAGATTGGATTAAGATTTGTTTTCAGGTGACTTGTTCTTTACATGAAAGTTGGGTGTCACTCCCCTCCTTTTGGTTATACAGTCTTATTCTTCCCTCTCGCTGACTTTGATCCTTGAGTGTCCTTTCTGTGAGCTATTCCAGCTCACTAAGCCTGCAGAAACTACTGTCTGATCTTTCTTTCCCAGACTACAGTGTAGTTTGGCTTGGTTAATGATGAGAATTGACTAAAAGAAGTGGCTCAAAGAACATCAGAGCCAGCCCAAGATAAGGGTAGAGGGGAGGGTGAGTGGCACAGGGAGGAGAGGGAAGATGGGGAGAACCACAGTGTCAAAACCAAAGTATTGCCTTTGAGTTGTTAGGTTGGCTCACCCCATCTCTTGGGAATGTGCTCTAAAACCTGCTCCTTTGAACGGTTGCCCTCAAGTCTTTTCCCTGCTCTTTTGCAGTGCTGATGTCAGAGTATGGAAAATTTCTTCTGTATGGTCCTTGGCAGTATCATAAACCCATATACTAACACCACCAGAAAAAGCCATCAGGAAATGTCATGAGTAGTTTCAGTGGTAAAGCACTAAAATGCCAGAATATAAAATGGAGATTTTACATGAATTGAAGAAAATAGTGGAGTTAAAGCATATTTGTCAGTCTATAGGCATGTCACATTGTATTTTAAAATCAGAGAAGTCATCTGACAACATCTAGGACTTTAGCAACTCTTAACTGCACTGGAGGAAACTTGGAGGAGAGGGGAATCATTGCATTAGGAGAAGCTGTCACTAATGATCTCCTTTTAATCCTTCTGGGCAACTGAGAAGGTAACACCCTTACAGGAGAGATGGAAAAGTGGAGTGAGTGTTGGCGTGCTGGTTGCTGAAATTCACAACTTGATCTGTCTTTGTATTTGGTTAAACTGAAATGGCAGGTTTCGAACAGGATGCCTGTGTGGTTCTGTGTCTTTGTTGGAGAAGGTATTTGCTGCTGGCAGGCAGTGTGGACAGCCAAGGAGGACAGGACTGTCTCCACAGCTGGTGAGGCAGAACTTGTCTGATGAAGTCCTAAACAAAAGAAGGCCCTCGGAAGAACACTCACTCAGTGTTATGTGGTTTTCAAAGATGTCTTTATCATTTTGATGGAAAAAACATAGGGAGGAGGCCAAGATTACTTGCATAAAAACTTAAACAGCTTTTTATTCAGTAAACTTTGAATTCATTAATTCAAGGTACTTACTCAGTATTTTGCCATAGAGTGTGTATTTCCTGAACAGAATATGCACAAGCTGCTTTAGACAAGAAGCTTGCAACAGCAGAAAGCAGGGCAGTGTAAGAGGTCATCCTTCAACCAAAGATGCTATTTACATTTTTCACAATGGTCTGTGAATCAGCATGTGTTTTTTTAATGCATCTCAGCTGAGGATTAGGAATTTCTTTAACTGCATTGACTGACTCACTATATGTTTAGACATAACTGATTTTAAGATTAAAAGGAATTAAGTGCTAAGTAAATATCTTATGTGGACACTTAAAAATTCATTTGCCTTCTATTTGCATTTGATGTAGATTTTAGGCCATCAATATGAAGTGAAACCAGTTTACCTAAAAAGGTTTAAAATAATATCTTCAGTTAAATCAGTGCAGGTTCAGGTTTAAACCAGGTCTTAGGTGAAAGGTAAAACAGCATTGTACTGTACTCACAGAAAAAAAAATATATTTCAGTGATTGTTTTATTATTCATCCTTAGCACAAACCTACTATTACAGTGATAAATGCAACAAATGGAAAACCTCCCATATAGGTCCACCACTATAAAAAAAAAAAAGCAAACAGATTTAGTGTTTCACTGGCAATAAGTCAAATGTTGCTTAAGACATAAGTCAGTGCCATTTGACACAACTGATAGTTTCCTCTTGAGTAAAATTCATAAATGTTACCAGCATAAGATCTGAACTGATTTTTAATCTCTGGAGTCATTGGCAGGGCAGTCTGGGGAAAACTAGGGTTATTTTGATAGACTTATATTTGGCTGATGAATAAGAAGGACCTATTTGAATTCCCTGTCTGAGAGCTAGCCTGGTATTTATCCATCTATCATCGTCTGTTTTTCCTGTGCATTCCTGTTTTATTCAATTGTGAATTGCTCCTTTTTTTTTTCTTTTTTTTTTTTTTTTAATGTCCTGTGTGTATGTATGAGTAGCCACACTTAATATTGTACTTCTCCTTCTGAGATGGAGATTGTAATTGGTTATTGATGGCCTATTTGTATGCTAATGTTGCTCAATAAAAAAAGCTAAAGCATAATTAACACTCCTGCTTCACCAAAAAAGAAAGGGAAAAAGGAAAGGTTGGAAAGGTCAGTGAATTTCATATAATAAATTACTAAATAATGAAAGACATAGGATCCTACATCCTAGAATGTAATGCTTTCACTATTTATTAGCTTTAATTTATTACAAATGCTGACTATACTTCCTTCTCAGTAGCTATTTTCTATATACAATGTATGTAGACATTATGACTGTTGTTGGTGGTATAATGTACTGCAGCCTGACACATTTCAGATGTAGTGGCTTTCAAGACAACTCCATCTCTGTTTATTCTCCTATATTTCATTAACCCACAATTCAGTAAAGCTGCAGGTAAATCTGGTCAGCTCTTGATGGCTCAAGTCAGAAAATTGAGCATCATATCTTGCAAACATTTATTCACAGATGATAGGCTGCAGCCCCAAAGGCAACACATGCAACACATTTACTTCTGGAGTCAGTAAGTGTTGGCAGAACAGGCTCCTTGCATACTTAGAAAGCAAGAAAAAATTCAAGCCCAAACCCATGCTCATGCGAGCTGGCTCTGGTGGATTTTTTGGCTGTGCCATTAAGACACAGCATGAAAGTGAAATAGTTGGGTGTATGGGCAAGTGTGGAGCTGAAGCTGCTAGAACAGGTGACCATGCTCTGGCTTTATGTTTCCTTGGCTGCGAGACAAAGTAAATTGATCTGCCTTACCTGAGGTGAATTAATGTGTATAGCCTCATGACTGGGGCTGTGTGGACCAAGTGTGATATATAGATGGTTATATCTGCTTGGGCAGGAGGGCACTTACAGTTAATTTGCTAAAGAGCCACACATGATTGCATTTAGTCATAGGATTCAACCTTCAGTGTTCAGATTTTAATGTTAAAATGGCACTAAACTTCTAGTTGGAAGAGACAAAAAAGTAGAAATTATGACCAGAATGGTTATATATAACTTTTAAACCAAATGTCATGTAATGAAGGTGAGAATGTCTTAACACCATATGTGGCTTCCTATTAACATAAAATCAATTTTCAGAATTATCCCTTACTAGTTAATGAATCATCAAACTACTTCTTTAAAACAATTTCTTTCTGTTTTATTTGTAGATGACAGAGCATAGAACACAGGGCATTCCTGACTGTGTAACTTTGCCTCTTTGGGCATATT
This sequence comes from Ceyx melanurus, assembly GCA_024611195.1. NCBI lineage: Eukaryota > Metazoa > Chordata > Aves > Coraciiformes > Alcedinidae > Ceyx > Ceyx melanurus. The sequence continues at coordinate 179 of JANHGL010023376.1, read as the reverse complement.
ACAAATTACAGTTTTTACATCTGCTGTTCTTCATGTAGCAGTTGTTGCACAGTCATGGACTAGTTGCGTAGTTTAAAACCAAAAGACTGTTCCAGGAGAAAATATTTTGTTTCCTAAGAAAATTAAGGATAAAAGTAAAAAAAAAAAAAAAAAAAAAAAAAAAAAAAGGAAAAAAAATT